>CANSGD010001412.1:0-127856 GCA_947645195.1 Patellifolia procumbens
TGCTTGGCAGCTCATAAGCCAAAGCTTGCTGGATCATGGCGTCAAAGGCTCAAGGCATGGACAGAAATTATGGAAAAGGAGAAGTTGGCAGAGCAGATGAGCCCTTTTAATGCTAGATATTCAGTTGAATTTGACATGGAAAGCAGTTGAGGAAAGTCTTCGTAAAGATGTGGTAGAGAAGGCATCAGATGCACAAGGAGCCAGGGCTTTATGGATATCTAAGCGTTGGTGGCGTTACCGATCTCCAAACTTCCATACACTTACTTCTTTGAAAAGCTTTGATAGCTCGGAGGTAACCAGCGTGCCTGCTTTCTTGCCCAATTGCTACTGTTTGAGTAGAATATGTGTATGTTGAGCTGTTAACAGCACAGAGCTCATTGTTGTCAATGATATAAATCTTTGGTAGGTTGCAGCTGTTGGGTTCTACTGAAGATTTGAAGAGATTGTATGTGACAATGAAGGAAGGTTGTTCTCTAGGAGTATGAAGCAAGTAACTTACGCACATGATGCCTATATGATTTAGATACATATTAGTGTCTTGCAATTCCTTTAGATTATTAAAATTCCCTCCTTTGTTAGGTTGATATCCTCTGGATCCATACATGTTTGAGACAATTTCAAATTCTGGGGTTGAGGTGGGATCTTCTTCAGAAACGGCAAATCCATTATTTTATGAAAGTTTTGATTGCGTTATTACCTGGACTTTTGATGCTATGGTTTATGGGTGAGAGTCCGTGATGCTTCTGCAATATTAGCTTCCAGCGTTTTCTTTACAAGAAATATAACCAACTCTTTGATATGGCATATGCAGAAAACTTTATATTGGTAATTATTCAGATCCTGTTAATAGGTTGTACCTCTTTTTAATGAATTGATTATTCTATTATCTCATTCCATCCATTCGTTTTGTAGCCTGTCAGTGAAGATGTTGAAGCAAAGTCAATGTACAGAGAAGTAATATTAGAGGTGATGTTTGGGACCTTCTTGATGGAAATAATGATATACATGAGAAACCCTATGCAGTTCTTCGAAAGGAAGGTGCCATTTGTGAGGGTAATATTCTGTACTTACTAATTTTTTGTTATCGTGTTAGTATTGATTTAGCTCTTTTCAAGAATATATGGCTTTTAATGATTTAACTTTGTCCCATGCATTTGCGGATGATGAGTGGGTTATCATGTTCCTCTGGTGGTGTGTTCTTCTTTTTCCGACCTCCAGGCACTGAAACACTATTTGCAAGAACACTTGCAAAGGAAAGTGGTTTGCCTTTGTATTTGCTTCAGGCGCAGAATTCACTGATAGTGAGAAAAGCGGTGCTGCGAGGATCAACGAATTGTTTTCAATTGCACGGAGAAACGAATAACCATTCTTTCTTTATGACTTCTTAATGTCATGTAGGAAACCAAATTTGTTTTTTTATTTTTTTCAAATGCTGAAGTTGACCTCTGAAAGTTAGCTGATTCAAATCCTTGTTCTTAAGTCTTAACTTTCTTTCTTTGTTTCTTTCTTTTGTAGTATAAACAACAAAAGCAACATTAACCCAGTTTGATCTCTAGCATAGCTGTTCCTAGGGGAAATGAAGTACAAATCTAGCGTCATTGTAAAACTATTTTACTTCCTAAATTTTGTGGAAACGTACACAATGATATTCAAAATTTTTTAAAATGTTGAGATTCTTCCGAGCTTAAATGAGTTATGTAGGGAGACGAAGAAGCTTATGAACGAAACTGACCTGTTTGCTAAGCTTATCGAGTCGAACATGCAGTTATTTGAGTTTGGCTCATTGACTAAACCATTTTTAATATTTTTGTTGGACCTTGTTTATTTACTTAACACAGGCTTTAAACGAGCCCGCAAGTAGTTTGCAAACATATCAGCATTCTAATATCTTAATATTTCCCACAATTTGGAAAGCTAAGTTTTACGAAAAGGAAGTCATACATGCTACTATTTTATATTTCTAGCTATATTAAAAAATCATCAGGGTCGGAATACACAAAAGGGTGTACGTGAAAACAAATGATAAACTGTAGATTTGGAGAGAACATAGAGTCCTTTTTTCAATGCAAATATTTGTTTTTTTTGAGATGGAATCTTAAACGTGGTCACTTTTGTTTTGCAAGATTCTTATTGCATGAGAATTGGATTTGTCCATAGTTCAGCCTTAAAGCATTTCTTTGTTTCATAATCACTTGAGATACATATAAGGGCTATAAAGTTTTGGACTGCTATGCATATTTAGCCATCTTGTTGGTGCTAAACATTTTCATTTGTTTTTTCATACATTTTCTTAACCCTCTTTGAACTTTCAAATTTTCATTTTTATACCTTTATATCTTGGTTTTCATTTCACTCCTCCTTCACTTTTCATGCCTTTTTCTTTCCTTTTCTTCTTACTCCCCCACTTTCACTTTCTCATTTCTCTTTGTTTACTCTCTTTGAATTATCCCTTCACTTTTCATGTTCCATTCTTAATTGACATTGCTATCGTATGACGGTTTATGTTAGCCAACCCCAAATTATCTTATGACTATGGCTTTGTTGTTGTTGTCATACTGTTATTTTATTGTGATGGACAACAGGGTTTTCACAGTATGCCCTTTCACAGGGTTCCTTTTTTGGATCTGTATTTGTTATCATTACGAGCGTCTTTGAATTTCATCTCTTTTAGATGTCCTTTGTAATTGTTTGTAGTTTTGTTCTCTTCTTCTACAGGACTTCTTTTTTCCTCTTCCAGTGTACATTATTTCATACATTTCTTTATAAGCATTTTTTATTGGTGAGAAAGGAAACTTCATTTTAAAATAAACGTTGAGCTCTACCAACGGGATGGAGCATTTCATGGATGTAAAGAAGACTATGATGTCTTAAACAAGTAGCAACTTGAATCTCAAATTAGTAGAAAGGATTCACCGAATTATGTTGCTTAGGCATGCCATTGTCTAAGGTGTGTTCCAATGGTAATGGTTAAATGCAGTACTCACTGATCTGGTATCACGCTTGAATAATCTTTTGCTGGAAAACCAATAAGCTTTAACTTTTTGGGTATTTTGCGTAGCTATCTAGTTATTTTATAAAAGGACAAGATACCAAACGGTTGCTCTATTTATGGCAATCAGATATTTGATTTTCACTTGAATAACCTTTAGTTACATGGAAAATTGATTTGAATACGTTTATGTTTGATGGATTTTGCAGGCTCCATCATTTATTTTCATTGATGAAATTGACGCCATAGGTGGAAGGCATGCTAGAAATGATCCACGAAGGAGAGCAACATTTGAGGCCTTGATTTCTCAGCTGGGATGGAGGAGTAAGGCGACTGAATTCTCCTTTTTTTTGTTGCATTCCCAGTTTCTTTGTTGGACAGTTAGAGTGGCTTAAGAAAGATAATAAGTATTTTTTGTAAGGAACAAAAGGACAGTTACTGCAAATACTTGCTCCCAGATAATGTATAAACCAACCAAGTTATCGTTGTTCAGAGTTTTACCAAATCTTCATCTACAACCAAACCCTTTGAGGTAGATGTCACAGGTGGTTTGTAAAACCGCCTTATACTGTATATAGTTAATCTGAAGGTGAGTTTGAGTAGCTGTTGGCATTCTTAATGATTCCATATGCCACTAGACTTGTGCAGATGTATTATACTGCAATATCTAAAACTGATGAGAGCCCACTTGATGAATTTTTTTGTCATCTATTTAATGGAGGATCAAGAACAAAACTCACTTTGGATCCCACAAAGCTTTTGCAAATCTTTGTGCAACAATTTCTCTGTGTTTTAAACATAAGGCAAACTCTCGTAGTTGCTTATCTAGGAAGCGGTAGGAAAAGTTGCCCTTCGGCCCTTCCATGGGGGAAAACTATTACATACTGTATATTCTTACCCTTTGAAGTTTGACAATTGTTTTCTAATTGGGGTTTGACAAACCAAACACTGAAGTCATTTCCATAAAACTGATTATCCTATTAATCCAACTTCCACCATATTACTATTTTCATACGCTAGTTAGACTTATTATAACTAGACAAGGGCATACTTATGGAGAAAATTTTAGCAGTGTCACCTTTGTATGTAGAACCTACGTGAGTGGGAACCACAGGTGGTGTACGTAACTGCTGCTGTACCGGGCTACTTTTTTGCTTTGTGGAAACAGCATGTTTGGGGAATTTTTGATGTTATCTTATGCTTATTGGGTTTAATTTGACTCAGATTTGGATCTAGTGGAATGGTCACTATGGACTTGTTGTCCCGATAAGCAAGTTGTCATTTATCACCTGGTTCTTTATTTTGTTAGAATGGAACGCTCAAAAGTGTTTAGAATCCGCGTTATTGCATGTGTGACTTAAGTTAGAGTGATTCACTTTTTGTCCTATGGGCTAAGATGGCTAGGGATTTTAGGTGCTGCTCTATGTAGGAGATACAAAGTTAATATGTATGCTGTGTTTAAAACGTTAAATTTGTATTGGTTTATACTTGGTGTGCTATACAAAATTTTGGAATATAATGGAACCCCATACCATGGTGGTATGGATTGAACCCCATACTAAACCCGACTTATTTGGTTCAACTAGGAATGTATTTACATCCTTATTCTAATGTTTGGTTCAACTATGGATTGGATTGGATTGCCTGTTTTTTTATTTAACAATTAAGTCTTTCAAAAACAATTAAGATGAATAATCTTTTTTTTTTTTTTGAAGTGAAAAGCTCTTTAGCAATAAATAAATAATTAGAAAACAAAGAATTTTGAACATATAGTATAAAATATATATAAAGAAAAAGAAAAAAGAAAAAGAATAAAAGAGAAGATGGCTGGTAACATGCGAAGAAGAAGATGGTAGACCTGGCGGCGGAGATTGAAGATGGCATGTGAAGAAACAAAGAATCAAACTGAAGATGCGAAGAAACAGTTCAGCATTGACCGTAAGAGATTAACAATCGAAGATTTTTCTCTCTCATCCCTCCCTCCATCTCTTTGCAAGGAAAATGAAGAAATTATCTTCAATCAGACATGAGGAATTTCTCGTCGGAGAATACATGGTCGGAGTAGTGGTAACCGATCGGAGAAAATGACACAACCAGTTGGCAGTGGCAGCTAGCTGTTCTCCTCAATTCTCTCTCCTCTCTAGTGTCTCATACCTTTCTGGAATGGGTTCCGACCCGGCAGGGGTTGGGGGTAAGAGTTAGACACTGCTAGGTATGAGGTTCCATTATAAAAAAGCTAACCAAACATTAGGGTGGAGTCCATTCGTTCCAACCCCCATACCAACTCATTGAACCAAACACACCCTTAAATAATTGAATTCTCTTAAAATTTATGTAGCTTCTTAATCTTAACCTGAATGAGCACCCCTCAGAAAATAAATAAAGATGGAATGAGCAATACCACAAGTAGCATTTGTAATTGTCCGACTCTTCTGTGGCGTGTAACTTGTGATGCTTTCAATTCTTGACTTGTCAAAAATTGACCCAACCCAAAACTAGTGCTAACTTGACCCGATTTTCGGAGAGATTTGAATAAGAATTTTTAATCTGTAACTTTATTAAACCCGAGCCTGAAAAGACTTTAAAAGTGCGGGTCAAAAATGGGCTAGGTAAACAGATTGGGTCAAAGCCAAAAGAGGTTTAAAATTTATGCAAAGAACCAACAAATCAACCATCATTACCCTTCGGGGCTCTGATCTTCTTGTTTCAGTTCTGCTCAATCAACTCTGAAACCCCACTCTCTTTTGCCAGACTTTTGGTTAACTATAATGCTTGTCGGCATGTAGGCTAGCAGAGCTGATCAAGTATGGCCTGACCTGAGTCAATTTGGGGTAATTATAGGCCAAAACTATGGCTTTATTGGATTGGTGGATGCCAAATATTAAAAGTGCTGTTGGCTGTATTCGGCTTTGTATATATTATTGTAGTCTATTACCCGATTTTGATCCAGATTGCCTCCCCTGTTTTTGCCTGAACAGTAGTTGGCCCCAATATGCTGGGTCAAATGAAGTTTTTCTGGTTGCTTGCGCGATCCAGTTGGGTCATGATCATCTCTATTGGTGTGAAGTTTTTCCATTAGGTTTAACAGTTGTAGGCTATATTTGGTAAAACACAATAAAAAGAAGAGCATAAGGGAAGCTTGTGAATGAATTATGTACAATCATCAAGTGCATGCTATAAAAACATGTTCTTGAAGCTGTTCGGTTAATCTTAACTTGGCCTTTTGGCCAAGATTGACACGATGTTACCCGAGTGCCACATCTAAGCTCATTTAACCTGACCGATATGTCGAATCTTAATTATTTGTCAAAAGAGAGTGACCAGGTCCAAGATTTTCACCTTAAGTTGTCGTGTGTGGGACGGAGAAAAGACAGGGCTCAACCGTTCGCGCGGCCACATGCCGTTATATTTTCATCGCAGCGACTAACAGTCAAGATGAATTAGATGTGGAATTTGTTCGGACCAAGACGAAGAGATCGCCGTTTGTACATTCGTTTTCCAGCCTGATGTAAAGCGGAGGGTGCAGATTTTTGGCGTATATAGTGCTGGGAAGCAGCTGGCTGAAGACGTGGACTTTGGAAAGGTGAGTGAATTTCTAAGATTTTGTGTATTTGTCACCTGACCAGCATGGATCAGTAAGCTTTCAAGCAAAACTTCAGGCCTTCAGCAATTATTAGTCAAAGATAATGGTCATTTTTATCAACCTGCTTTAACTGTTTGACAGATGTCGTGACCTTAAAGTACAATTCTGTGATGTATGCATGCTAAGCTGTTTCAGATAAGGGGAAAAATAATAGAATTGTGAATTTCTTTGGTCAGATGATATAATGTATGTGAAAAAGCAGATTGCATTTGTGGTTGCTTGGTGACACTAGTTTTTATTGAGCTGAGCCAGAATCTAACCACATTGGTATGCTATATGCCCTATACCATCTTCATATATATCTTAAATTTTTTTACTTAAGTTCTCATTTACCAGCTGTAAGATTGCGAATACTTGTTATCTCTGATATATTTTCATTCTACAGCTGGTCTTTACAATCGTGTTGCCTACTCAGGGGCTGATATCCCAATCTTGTCAATGAAGCAGGAATAATGTCTGTGAGTTATCAATCCTTCTAGTCATCTCTATGTATGCGTTGTTTATATGCTTCATAAGCTTGTTTCTTTTTGCTCTTTTTCTAATAAATATTCCCTCCGTCCCATATTACTTGATACACTTCCCATATTCGTCCATCTCATATTACTTTGATAACTTAAAAATAGCATGGTCCCACACTAAAAATATACTACCTCCGTTTCTTTTATTTTTGCAACGTATTCCTTTTAAGGAAATGTCATATTAATTGGAACATAGCTTTATATGGAAAGTTTTTTTCCATTTATTTACAACTTTTACCCTTGGTATGAGTGCTTTTCCCCCTTCATTAACAAGTGGTCCTCCCCCTTTCTCTCTCTACATTCCTTAGTTTAGGTAAGTTGCCCTATGTTCCAAATAAATAAAAACGGATAAGTGATATTTTTTATTATGAGATTGGTCCACATTTTGCCTAATACTGTATCTTTACCTCTTTAGCTTTTTATTTTACTTTTGGTAATACACCCATGACCCACATTTGTCCCAGAAAATAATGAGTAGACTTAAATAATACTAACAACTAACTACTCAAAATAGAATAAACAAGTCAAATAACACTCCTAAAACTTTTTGTACCGGTCAAACTGTATCAAGTAATATGGGACGGAGGGAGTACTTCTTTAAACTACAAAGCAGCAGTCCAGCCAAAATGTTCCATATGATTGAAAAAAGTTCTATTTGAAGCTATTCTCATAAGTTTCATTTTACTACAGTTTAGCAGAAATAAGTCAGTCTCGCTCCAATTTATTTTAGAACAAAGTTTTTTTTCAGTTAAGAGAACTCTGAATTAGTTCAATTCCACTCTGTTTGGTTCTTAGATTTCAGCTTGATTCAGTTCAATTCTACACAAATTGGTTTACTTTTAGTTTAGCTAAAAAATTTTGAAGGAGAAGAACCTGAGGTGATTTTCCACCAGGTGTTGTTCAAATGCTGGTGAAGTAATTATAACATCATAATTGTCGTACTTTTCCACGCTTATACTGGACACAGTTTGTCTTATCTAAAATTCTACGAAGAAGTGTAATCCATTTAGGATAGAAAATGTCACCTTTCTGAAAATGGTAAATTATGTCAATTTACTCCCCTTCGAGAACAAAATTAAAATGCATATTTTACATTGTAAAGCACTTCGGACTCACACATACAATATTCTTATGCCTTTTTTGTCACTATAGTTTTTTTAGTCTAATGACTTAAGATGCAATTGTAACTACTAGCAGATATTAAGTGAGTGGGGTTAATATAAAATTAGTGTTTGTACTAGTACTAAATACCATCTTATAAGAAATTATTTAAAAATCTCAAAGTTTACAAGATAATTTTTTTAAAAATTCTAAATCTAAGTGGGGTCAATTGGTCCCACTAACTCTAACATAGATCCCCCCATTTACGACTACTTAGGGATATACAGCTAAGCACAATTGTACCCCTACCACTAAAAACACCTAACGTATAATTTTCTACTAAAAAATCTCGCAATCATAACCCAACTACTCAAAACGAGGTATTTTAGATGGACGCACATAAATTTGTATGAAAGAAAACCATATTTTAAGTGTCAACATAAGTTATCATCTTAAGAAAAAGGCATTAAAGTTGTGGAAGGTGGAAGGGTGCATCACCATACCACTTACTGAACTAGATCGGACACAAACCCCAACTTTATTTAAAATTAATTAAAGTGCATTACAACTTAAACTCTTTAATAAAGAACTTCATCAATTACAAAACTTTTACTATAAGTTAAGCATCCTCACTCTATTACACATAACAATTACACCATGATTTCTAGGTTTCAGCTCACCAAAGCATTCAATCTTGGGGAAAGAATTTCACCGCCCAATTGTAAGCACAAAGACACTTCCATAATAGTAAACATAACCTAACACAACATTAAAAATGGTAAAGGTAAACATAACCTAACACAAAATTAGCAATGCGGAAAGTAACTCCTGAAAAATAGAGTAAACATGCTTTTGTTTTGCTTTTTTAGTTAAAAGTTAACTTCACTTTTCACTGTGAAAACCAAGTAAAGGGGTACATTTGAGGCATAAAGGTTTCTTTCAGCACATTTTCGTAAAATACTGATAACTTTGATGTAAAAACACTCGTACCCCTTTAGTCGTATCATGCACGCTCGTAAACTTTATATGTACTTTTTCAAGTTTTGATTTTGCTGCTAGAAACTTTGTGGTTTTTAGTGGATCCTGATTTCTCTCTCTTATATATTTATTGATGGCTTCTCAACTGCTTGGCCACTTAAACATTGATATTGAAATAATGTATATCAGTCAAAAGATTGAATTATGTATATATAACCCGTTTCCAAAATAAGAAATCTTTCACCCCTAGTTTGGTTTTAAACAAATGTAAACCTTATAAATATATCAATAACTTTAAAATGTGTAAAACCCACAGGGGGATGGGTAAGTAGATCAAGTTCTTTCTAGATCAAGTTCTTTCTGAGCTAATTTCACTATCACGGCACAAAATAGATGATAGCTAGCTTCCTACCCAAGAGTAATAGCTAGAATCGCCTACACATTCGAGAAGATGAGGTTTCTCCCAAAGGTTTCTCCAATTTTTCATTGATATTCATTCAGCTCTCTTTTACCCTACTTATACACAACTAGGAGACTAGATTTTTTCAGACCACACAGAATAACAAAATTTTGTTGAGTGCTATGGATGACATGGCCTAAGGGAATAAAAGGGAAATACAAAGAAAATAAAAGCGCAAATAAGAAAAGACTAGCTTGCCCTTAGCCTACAACATTTAGGCCAAGGATATTACTGCTGTTGTGAAACTCAAGCTGCTGCTGCTGGTATCCTCTTCTTCCTTGCATAAGTTGCTACTATTGCGGGCCTGGCCAGCTTGCTGCCTACCCCCCACCCAAACTCTCACCTTGTCCTCAAGGTGGAAGGTGGGAAATCTGGAATCCAATAAAGTGAATTTCTCCCAAGTAGAACCTAATCAGCACCTCAGTTATACTAGCTTCCCCTGTGGAACTTGCCTAACTCCTCGTGGGCATACATCCAAGACTAGCTAGGAGGAGATATCTGTTGGTAGAGTAGGTTGGACCAATTGTCCCCCCATAGCCTTCTTAAGCTGAGAGACATGGAATACAGGATGAATTTTTGCCTGCTCAGGTAGGGAAAGCCTGTAAGCCGCTTTTCCCACTCTACTCAGAATTGTAAAGGGGCTATAGAATTTGGCAGCTAATTCTTCAAAGGGTCTCCTTGCTAGAGACTTCGGTTCATAGGCCTTAGTTTAAGGTAAACATTCTCCCCAACATCAAACCCACATCCCTTCTATGAGCATCAGGTCAATCTTCATGTAATTTTGGGCTTTCAACAACTGAAACTTTAATTCATCCAAGATGGCATTTCTCTCTACCAATTGTTCTTTAAGAGTGGCCACACTGGTGGTGCCCCTTTCATATTTAAGGAGATGAGGAGGATATCTTCCAGACAAGGCTTTGAAAGGAGTGCACTGAATGGAGGTGTGCCAAGAGGTAAGAAGACAAAATTCAGCCCAAGGTACCCACTGAGCTCAAGTTTTAGGTTGGCCATTGATAAAACATCTCTCAAATAGCCTTCTAAGTACGGCTGACCACCTCACTCTGTCCATCAGTCTGAGGATGATATGCAGTGCTTTTGCTGAGAGTAGTGCCATGTAGTTTGAATATTTCCTTCCAAAACAAACTCATAAACACCTTATCCCTGGCTAGAGATAATGGACCTAGGAAATCCATGTAGCTTCACTATTTCTTTCACAAAAATTGCAGCAACCCCACAAGCAGTGAAGGGATGTTTAAGAAGAAGGGCGGGGTTGTATTTAATGAGCCTGTCCACAACCACCAACAAAGTGTCATAGCTCTCCTGATATGGGAAGACCTTCAATGAAATCCATAGTAATGTCATCCCAAACTTGATTGGGGATAGATACGTGCTGTAACAAGCCTGCTGGTTTTAAGTTAGAAGCTTTTTGTTGTTGACAGATTTCACAGGCTTGGACATATTTGATCACTCCCTTATTATTCCCTGCCAGAGGCTATTCTCTGATAAGTTTTGAATTCTCCTGAATGTCCACTCATGGGAGAGTCATAGAAAGTTTCTTAATATCTGCTCAATTAAGGTGATTGAGCTGGCACCACCAATCTGCCTTTGTATTTCAGCAGCCCCCCTCAACTGTGTAGTTGGCACATAACTCCTGTTGAAATAGCTTCAAATAGCTTCAGTGAGTTGTTGTATTTGCACATCTCCTTTGATAGCTTCTTGGATGTTATCCCACTTTTAGAAACAAGTAGTCATCATACTATTATTCTCTGCTGTTGGGTTTTCCTTCTGATAGAGCATCTGCTACTCTATTGAGGGCCCAGGTTTGTATGAAATCTCAAAATTAAAGCCCAGCAACTTACTCATCCACCTTTGCTAGTCTGTTCCCACCTCTCTTTGCTCCATGAGGTATCTCGAACTCTGCTGATCAGAGTGCATGATGAAGTGCCTCCCCATTAGGTAGTGCTTCCACTTTTGGACCTCCAACACCACAGCCATCAACTCCTTCTCATAGGTGGATTTAGCCCTAGCTCTAGGACCCAAGGTCTTGCCAGAGGGCTTAATAGGATGCCCTTGTTGTATGAGTATCGCACCTAACCCAAAGGTAGTGCAAAAGTTGGGCATGCTCAACAGAGGCCTGCTTGAGCTTTTGGAAGGCAACAGTAGCTTCTTGGGTCCATCTAAAGTTGTCTTTCTTCAATTGTGTGGTGAGAGGCTGGGCTATATTGGCATATCCTCCGATGAATTTCCTGTAATATCCTGGTGAGCCCTAAGAATCCCCTCAATTCTCTCAAAGAAGTAGGGATTGGGCCAAGTTGAGATAGCTTGGATCTTAGTTTGATCCACATTTACCCCTTGAGCTGAAATTACATGCCCCAAGTAAGCAACTTCGACTCTCCAAAACTCACACTTCTTTTTATTTGCATATAGCCGATTCTGTTGTAGTAAAGTTAGCACCACTTCCAAGTGCTTTTCATGCTCAACACTATCTTTACTGTATATCAAGATGTCATCAAAGAATACCAACACAAATTTTCTCAAATAAGGTTTGAATACATCATTCATTAAAGCTTGAGTGATGGCAGGTGCATTGGTCGAAGCCAAAAGGCATTACTAGGAATTCATAATGCCCCTCATGTGTTCTAAAAGCTGTTTTAGGAATGTCATCTCTTTTCATTCTGATGTGATGGTATCCTGATTTGAGATCCAATTTAGAAAAATTGTAGAGCCATGTAATTCATCAAGCAATTCATCTATAACGGGAATAGGGAATTCATTCAACAGTTGCCTTGTTTAGGGCACACAGTTGCCTTGTTTAGGGCTCTATAGTCTACACAAAATCTCCAAGACCCATCCTTCTTCTTAACCAACAACACAGGACTAGAATATGCTGATGAAGCTTGAATAATTCCAGCATGAAGCATATCTTTAATGAGTTTCTCTATTTCATCTTTTTGAAATTAAGGGTACCTATAAGGTCCAACACTTATAAGATTCTCCCCATGTTTCACACAATAGTATGCTCATGATTTCGATTGGGGAAGGCCCTTAGGCATGGTTGAATACCTGGTCAAAGGTGTGCAGTAGGTGCTGCAACTCAGGAGGTCCTTCAATGCCCTCCTTGACTCTCACTTCCTTCTGGTTGCATCAGCTTCAGCTCTACTAGTGCCCTCCCCTTCTCCTTTCGAATAATCTTCATCATAGCCTTAAGTGAAATGCCAGTTTCTTCCTAGAGATGGATCGCCTTTCAAAGTAATAGTTTTTCCTCCCAATTGGAATTTCAAAGTTTGTTTTCCAATTGGTGCTCATAGCTCCCAATTTTTCCAACCATTGAATTCCTAAGATAACATCAGAATGGCTTAAGGGTAGTGGCAGAAAATCCCCAGCACAATAGCTTCTTGTAGGAGCAATTCCAGTGATTTACATTCTCCTTCACCATGGACAGTATCACCAGTCCCCAAAGACACTTCAAATGGTCTGCTGTTTTGTTGATGGAAGTGCCAATCTCTCCACAAGCTCAGTTGCAATGAAATTGTGTGTTGGGTGTTTTTGGTTACTCCTCTTAGTTTAAGAGTTTTTGGACTGGTTATCCCCATTACTGAATTTAGAGAGATCTCAGGTTGATTTTCAAAGTCCAGCCCCTCTCCTGCGTGCTCTTGCTCTTCATCCTCCTCTTCATCTCCTTCTAATGTAAGAAGCATGCTCAACTCCTTTCCTTTGCATCTGTGATTGAAGTTCCACCCCTCATCACATTTAAAACATAACTCTTCCCCTTCTGATGCATTTCAGCTTCGGTTAATCTTCTAACAAACTTACTTCGTTGGTTGGGTGGGTTATAAGTTGATTTTGTGTGTTTCTAAGCCGGGGATTGAAGGAGCCATTTGATTGGGTTGGGGGGTGGGTGTTTGAGTTTGTTTTGGTGTTTGAGTTTGGGGGGTTGGGCTGATTTGGGGTGAAAGTCTGGGAATAATGAGTTCTTGGGTTGGTTTTTGGTGATAGAAAGAATTTTGGGCTGTGTTAACACTCTTAGTAGATCCATAAAGTGGCCCAATTCTTGCGGCCCACCTTCTTGTTCAGCATTATGGAGTTTGGTTTCTAATTTTTGGGCTAGATCCATCGCATGATTTAACTCCAGTGGAGCTAAAACACAGATCTCGTCGCTCGGGATCGGGTCTTTGAGCCCACTCTATAAATTGACTCCTTGCTAACTCTTCTGGAACCTCCTTCAATGGAGCCAAGAGTTCAACATATCTCTTGGCATACTCAACCACCCCACCATGTTGACGGTGTTCCAGCCACTGTTCATGCAAAAGAGCCGGCGGCCGTCGACTGGAACTTCCCTCAATAGTAAGCCCTTAAGCTCCTCCCCCAACGTTTGATCGGCCGTCGACGATTCTCCCACTGGAACCAGAAGAGCGCGTGGCCTTCAAACGCTAACACTAATGCTTCAACTTTCTTTCATCCTTGTTCAATCTCGTAAAAGTTGAAGAACCGTTCAGCCTGTATGATCCATCCGTCGTGGTTGTTGCCGTCGAACAAATGTTAAACTACCTCTTCACTCGCCAACTACTTCCACCACCGCCGTTACTCACCGGAGTTTCTGAGTGCCTTGGATATTCTCTGCCTTTTTTTGGTTTTCGAGCCTTATCTCTCCTTCATTTACCTCTTTTCTAAATTCACTCGATGTTGTGAAGGCTCCTCTATTCTTCTGCGATTCTCTTTGAACTGACCTCTCACTCCATCTTCTAAAAGGGCCTATTCTCTTCGTATTTGGGCAATTAATGCCTCTTGATTCTCTCGAGATCGGTCGATCCTTCCTTCTAGGCGATTGGTCTGAGCTCCCAACTCGCCAGTAAGTTTAGCTATGGCTTCGGCTATTTTTGCCAAAGCTTCTTACATTGGGTGATTCTGCCTTTCTACCACTGCATTGATTCTCCGTTCATTTCCCCTCTTTGAAATTGGCTCAGCTGCTTCTCCACTTATTCGATTCTATGAGAGTTCGTACTCTTTGTCACCATTTTTCTTGCCAGATTCGAACTCCTCTGATACCAACTTGGTATAGATCAAGCTCTTTATGAGCTAATTTCACTATAACAGCACAAAATAGATGATAATAGCTTCCTACTCAAGAGTAATAGCTAGAATCACTCACACGTTCGAGAAGATGAGGTTTCTCCACTTTTTTATTGATATACATTCTGCTCTCTTTACCCTTATTTATACACAACTTAGGAGACTAGATTCTCTGTACACGGCATACAGAATAAAAGAATTCTGTTGAGGTATAGATGACATGGCCTAAGGGAATAAAAGGGAAATACAAAGAAAATAAAAGCACAAATAAGAAAAGATTGGCTTACCCTTAGCCTACAACATTTAGCTAAGATATTACTGCTGTTGTGCTTCTCTAGCTGCTGTTGTGCTTCTCTAGCTGCTGTTGTGCTTCTCTCTTCTTTCCTTGCATAAGTTGCTACAATTGGTGGCCTCCCAACTTGTTGCAGACAGGAACATTATCATGTGAAATCCACAACAAAAACATCATAAGAACTACTTTAGTGTTTCCCCTCAACAAAAACTCAAATATCCTCCAAAACAGACTCTTGAATTGATTGCATGATTAGAAATATTCTCCAGATTAGAAATTCACATCCGTACACATAAAATATTCTTAAACCAGTGATGTTTCCACAAGTAACCTCAACATATTGCATGATTAAATTTAAACAACAAGCTAATCACCTTTTAAAAGTGCAATTCACCTCCAACCATGAAAAAAATTATTTAGAATAAACAAGGGTTCTAAAGTAAAAGCAGTATATAACTTACTATAATTAAGAAATACTCAAATTAATTCTGTAAAGAATTGCCGATAAAAATATTCTGTAAAGATATATCTTAAACTCATTAATATTTTCAATGGACAAAACATTGTTTACAGTAATCCAATCATATGTCTTAATTGATATCATTTTTAATGCACAAAATATTGTTTAGAAAACATTGTTTAGATTAATCCAATCAAGGTAAAGAGACGAAACTGGGTCAGTACCTTTACAATTCTTAGCTTAAGCATACACCAAAGGCATGGAAAACCTCCATAACGTGGACCTCCATGAATACCATAAAGATAGCCATCATCCATGCGAAGAAAGCCAATAAAGAGAAGAAACCAACCATATACTTCCAGCTTCTACTCTAGAAACATACCTTCACTTGTAAAGGCCAGCTAAGGTTATTTGGGGATAACTTAGTTTTATGGTGTTTAGGGATCGAAAGCGCACTTGTAAATTAATTGGAACAACTAAGGTTATCTTTGAGCCTGTTGTCTAAGATTATTTAATACCAACAACTTTCATTTAAATATCAAAGGCCAAAAACCAAGAAGATGATGAAAAATTAGCTAGAACCAAAGCATCGAGAATACACAGAACTTACGGGACCATTCTTTTCTTCTGATTTGGGTCGAATGAAAACCAGCTTATCTGATGAAAGATTGACTTCTCTAGTTTCCTTAAGGTGTTAGCTTAATCATCCTACATCTTTTTCCCTGCTTGCCTCATACTAAAATAGATATCTAGAGCTGTTTTCTTAGCCTTAATGAAATGCTACTTAAGCTACTTTAGGGATCTGGTTCTTCCTATTACACTTGAAGGTACCTCAATAATCAATTCCATTTAAATAATTTAGCTAAAATTACTGACGGAAGGCTTCTTAATTCAACCCCCAAAACAAAATGACAAACGTGATTAACCCCAATTAATTTATTCTCTTATCATGTTTTAGGCCTTAATTGTACTTCATGACCATCCATATTACTTATCATTAATATAACATATAATAACTTTAAGGGGTCCTATCACCTACTTCAGTGTTTAGATTATCAATTTAGTTTTCTAGAATTTAAACCTGATAAACAACTTGCTAAATGGAGCCAGCCAAGAAGGCTAAATTGATAAGAGAAGTAAGTGAGGGGCTTAGATCAAGATTTTTGAGCCATCCAAGTTTTTCGCCAAACCTGTGACATCTTCATTGATCCTAAATGCTTTGGATTTCTGTTCATTGTAGGATTTTGTTGGGTGGAATTTTAGATCCCATAAGAATATCATAGTGCGGCTTGTGCTGCTGCTTGATGAACAAGTTGGTTATAGATGGGTTGCCAAAGACTATGCTTCTATACACTAGTTATCATAAAGTCCATGACCTTCATACTCTGAAGTCTGAAATAATGAATGCTTATTGATTATAAGGGGGATCTTTCTTTATCAATTATCACCCATATCATTTGACTTCGACCTATCATATAGTAGCTAATCTTCTCATTGCTGAGACTGCTTTTAGCGAAAGAAATATGGGTACGTCACGTCATGATTGTTAAGTGTCATGTTCTTTGTTGGTTTCTGGTGTTGTTGCTTGTGACTTATAGAGTGCTATATTGCATTATCAGTTCTGAAAAAAGAACTATTTCTTATGCTATTCATAATCTTTTCATTCTGTTGTCTGTGTTTAGCTAACTCTCGCTCTTCCTGCATGCATGCGCATGCTTAACTTATGTATATGTAGCTTTTGTATTAGCCTTTCAGCTTGTTTTCTGACAAAATGGCATGCAGGTGAGGAAAGGGCATTCTTATGATTTGCCAAAAGGACATTATTGATGTATTAGACAAGCAATTGCTGGAGGGAATGGGTGTGCTTCTAACAGAGGAGGAGCAACCAAAGTGTGAACAAAGTGTATGATCTTAGCTCCTATCCGTAAGTGAGGATCCTGGCTCATGTTGAGCTAACATGTGCTGCATAACAGGTATCACTTGAAAAGAAGAGTCTGCTAGCTGGGCATGAAGCTGGTCACGTAGTGTTAGCTCATCTATTTCCCAAATTTGATTGGCATGCTTTTTCTCAGCTTCTGCCTGGTGGTAAGGTAGGATCTTGAATTTGTCATATTTGGGGGGGGGTGTTTGGGTTTTGAATTCTTATGTTTTGATTTATCATCTTTGAGCTTGGACAGGAAACAGCCATATCTGTATTTTATCCAAGGGAAGATATGGTTGACCAAGGATATACAACCTTTGGTTATATGATGATGCAAATGGTCGTCGCCCATGGGGGTCGCCCCAACGTATGTGTATATGGTGATGATGTAACTGATGGAGGAAAAGATGATCTAGAAAAAGATCACAAAGGTTAGTCTTTATTTATAATTATCTTGATGTAAGGGTATGATTTAAATGGTATGATAAGATTTTATTTTGATAGGTATGATGTGACTAATTCATGTAATCGATGAAATATATTCTACATTTTCTCTCACATAGTTCCTGTCTTCATTTCCTCCCCTTCTTTGGTTGTCATCTCACTGTACCTCTTGTTCTTCCCGTCTCTTGTACTCACGACCTTCTATCCCCTTCCTCCCTGTTTATCTTAGGTCTTACTTACCTTCTCCTATAATGAATTTGTGCTTCAGTGATTTGTCCTATAATCAACCTCTCTTTTTCTTTTCTTCTTTTGAAACTTCCTGAATGATTCGTCATTTGATGTATTTTCTCTCCTTCGTTTCTTATTCAATTGTGCCATTTGCTAATTGAAGTTGCACCGCCATCATGCTCAAGTAATTCACGATCCCTTGACTTATTCTCCTAATGTCGTGGATAGTGTTGATATAGCTTATCCCCCTTTTTTGTCTATTTGTGAACTTCTCTGCGACAGGCTACTGGGTAGTGGGAGATCTTTCTGTAGCAATATGAGCTTGCTGTTTGGATGGAAGATAGTTATTCGGGCTCTATTATTATAAGTTCTGATTTTCTAATTGCTTCAATGTTTTTTCCCCCGATTGTTTGTGCAGATTGCTAGGGAGATGGTCATTAGCGCAAGAAATCCTAGATTAGGACTTACAACATTGACCAAGAAAATTGGGCTTCAGGACCGACCAGATAGTACAGACGGTGAATTGATAAAATACAGGGTTTGGTTTCTTAATTGTTAACAGTTATTCCTTATGGGTTTTGTTTTTCATTACATCATGCACACTCTTTTGCAAAATACTGATCGAGTGACTGCACTGTTTGATAGTGGGATGATCCAGATGTGATTCCTGCTGAGATGACGCTTGAAGTATCTGAACTTTTCACTCGAGAATTGACAAGGGTACTTATATCTTTTCTCTATACAAGTTCTTTCGGATGGATTTTGAATGGATCACTCTTATTGGTGTGTGCTTGCTGGCCAATGGTTAATATCCTGTTGACATGGATGCTTACATGTATCAATTCTCAATCATCTTGTTACATCCACAAACAGTGTAAAGTTGTTCTGCTGGGATAAAGGCGTTTGACTAATCTTGTTCTAATGACCACACCTGGTGACGCCAGGCTATAAAATCAGTTCATCCACTTCGACAGTCTTGTTTGAAGATTTCTGTCAGTCTAAACTGTGTCACTTGCCCATCTACATAGCTTCTTAAGCACTTCGATCTGGAGAATCCCTTACCGACGAACATTATTTCGTGTATCTAAATGGACTCAGAAATTAATCTATTGCATTTTTCTGATGTTTTTAGTTGATTTTAAGCTGGTATTTTCCTAACAGAATAGTGGAAAATTAGTAAGTCACTTCATTCTCATGTGAGTTGAAGTAAAGAAGAAGTAGTAAAGAACTGACTTTCCTGCTGCACCTTAAAAAAGTTGGAAAAACATCATACAGAGTATTGTCCATATATCTAATATAATAAAGGCTGGTGATTTGCATTTGATATTAACAACTGTGATGAAAAACTGTATGGTACAGAAAAATGAGTATTATCTGTGGAATATCTTGGAATTATATAAAATTTTCATAATGATGGATGTTGTAGGTTCTTTATATTAAGACCCAAGTCTGATGAATTGATATGAACTTACATCATGCTAAGAAATGTCGAGTTTTTTAAAGTGCTCAAGTGGGGTCATGTGTGAAAATTTTAGATATTGGTGTATATTTTATGGAGTATTTGCGATTTGAAGTTCCAGTGAATAAAAACATGAGGTTTGATATCTAACATAAGAAGGTTCAATTACATTTAATGGTGGAGTATATATTGTCTTGTAGGTTGTATTGCCACCTAACATGGTGTATGTTCTTTCTCGACCTGTGTTTAATTCACTTTCATGTGTAACGGATCTCTTATTGACAGTACATTGAAGAAACTGAAGAGCTGGCAATTAAGGGTTTAAAGGAAAATAGACTATACTGGATGCCATTTCAAGGAGCTGCTAGAGAAATCCAGGGATCACTGGACTGGTAAGTTAACATGTTTCTTTGAAGTATGATCGTTAAATAGTTTGGAGTTAGGGATAACCAAAAAAATAACTAAAAAATTGAAAAATAGCAATATCTTTACTTATAACTTAATCGCATATGTATGTATGGTCATTTATGCTGACAAAATAGCTTGAATTAGAAAATGCAATTTTCAAATTAAAAATCCATTAATATGTATCTTTTTAAAAAACTTCATGCCGCGTCATTAGTGAGTGTGCTATTTATCTGTTCCAAGCCGCTTTCTCGACTGTTACCACTGACGTGACTGCATCTTCCATCTGTGATTTTCTTCCTCCTGCACAACCATTTCAGGTTGCCTTACATTAATATCAGGGTGTCCCTTAAGGTCAAGCAGTTTACTGTTTTAGTGATTGTTTAGCTAGATTTTAAAGAGGGGGTACTCTAAATGATTAGTTTATATCAAATGCTTTCAATGAAGCATCTCCACCCCCCTCTTGACTTCATCAAGTGCACTTTTACTGTAATAATGAGTCATTAAGATATCTCAAACAATTCCATTTTCCAATGGAGCCAAAGACTTTCTACTCTTTGGTTTTGGAATATGATGGAGCAAAGCAAAATGGCTTTCTAAACTATAATATGAAGTTGCAGGGGTCGATGCATCTTTGATGCAATTTTTCATTTTGGGTCATCCGGAAACAGCCTATTTTGTGTATTCAACACAAGGGTAAAGGCTGCCGTACATCCGACCCCCTACCTCGCCTTATGGGCGGGAGCCTTTTGAGGCACTGGGGTAATGTTGTTGTTGTTGTTTTTGTAAGATATCTCAAACACAAAAACATTTGTTATAGATAGTCATCGTGTTATAATCTAGATAGTCATCGTGGTATAATCTGCTGTTGTCCAGGCTAGAAGAGGATAGGATGAAAAACACTCTCTCCAACAATGTTTGAAGATTTTGTTCAACCATTCCAAATCGATTTAGATAAGGTATTCTTTGTCCTATGCATTTTAGTCGTTGCTTCTGGTGTTTATAGAGGAGAGTTGTGTACTAAGGGCATGCCCTGTCTTCGAGGCATATGGTGCAAAAAGTGATGGCTCAACAGCGCACATTCAGCGCCTTGTCAACTTTTGAGGAGTTGGAGTTTTGGTGAAAAAGTTTCTATATCCCGATGCTATATTGTTCTGATATGTTGTTGATGCATTATTGTTTTTTATTATAATGGTAAGAAGAAGGCCCATCTTAGGAATAAGGAAAATCCTTCCTACATTGAGCTTGGTGAGATTCAACCCCCGGCTTATATCGCATAAAAGTCGGAGATCTAGTCAACTATTCTATTCGGAGATGCATTATTGTTAAGAATAAGGCTTATAGTAAATGTGCATAATTTGTGATTCTATATTCTATGCAATATCTTTGTTTTTCTACTACCATTCCACTGTTAAGGCTATTTCACTCATGACTTTTTAAATAATTGTCATCAATGTCGTGAGTGGATGTTATTGCGAGCTAAATAAGCTATAGAAAAGGACCCATAAATGAATAGAATAATTGTGTATACCCTTGCGTCCCAGTTACCCCCTACACTTTCCTTTATATCCTCGATACCAAAGCGATCGTAAAGCGAATAGACATAAATATCTTGGCAATGTCAAAGGGATCATGATGTTAAAACCCTAATTCTCCCCATATCAAGTAGATCCCAGTTCATTGTATTGTACACCAAGGAAATAGCAAATGCCAGTTCATAAACAGGCTTAAAGAAGAAATCAAGTTTGAGTTCAGGTCTTTGGGTCATGCTATGGAAATGGGAGGAAAACTAAGCCCGCAGGCTCAGGCCCATGCCAACTCTAATGTTGTTTGGTGTTTTTGTTTGCTATCATATTTCATCCTGAGCATTTTGGATCTTAAGCTAGGTTTGAATGAAACAGTTTCAATTAAGGTCGTTTTTGTAATGTACGTTTGGAGGGTGTTGTACATGTCAATTGAAGAAGGAAAGTATACTAATCAAATCCAGTTTTTAAATGATAGAGCATTTGGTTGTTTGGGACCAAACCACCTAGAGAAAAACTATCAAATACTCAAATTGCTTCTAGGTAATTATTACCGTGTCCCTCTGAGTGCGTTTCAGTGAAAGCAATACAAAAGAGCTAGCCACTAGAATGTCAGAACTCTGGTATGTGCAAGTCTTGACTCTGAATATATTCCCCACTTCTTCTGTTCCCTCCCCTGTATTTCCCTTCATGCCTTTTAGTGACAGCAATGACCAACGTTACTGTAGCTGGCATGGTTGAATTATTAACGTCTAAAAGTCATTAGGATTTGAGAGCCTATATGCATGTTTACAGACAAATTAGTAAAAGGGACTGATTGGGAAGATAATGTGAGACTGCATTTCAGCATTTGCATTAGTTCGGTCACTCTGTATATCTAATTTGTATGGGTTGTCTTGCACATTGTTACTGAAATACCCAAGATTCGGGATCTGGTGTATTGCTTGTCAAATAATATTTGGCAAGTAATGGAAATGTTGTGGCCCGTGGTATTTGTGCATCATTGTTTCCATCTTTTGGTTCGTATAGTTTCTTTTCTTTCGGTTGGGATGAAATATTTGGAAATCTTTTAGCTAAAGGTAGGACTTACCTGTGAAATATCAAAGGCTACTTAACTGTTGCAATATATAGTCATCTACTTGCCTGTTTCATTTGTTACTTTTTTTGAAGGATGGTCCATTGCCTCACAATGACCGATTACGTTACCAACCATTGGACATATACCCTGCACCACTTATAGAGGTTAAGACAACTCATGTGATTTCGGTTAATAATTGGGGGTGCTCGCTGCTCTGCATTGATGGTGAGACAAAATCAAGTGTGTTTCCCAGATGTGCAGTATTTTAACTCTCGCCAAATGCTGGATACACTAGGAGCTGGTATTACTTCCCTATGAAGTCTCCAACATCAATTCCATATAGCAAGGTGAACCTGCACTGTGCTCCAAATCAATCTTCAAATCACACGGGTTTGGACTTTGTACTGTAGTTGCTGGTGACGGTTTCACGATGTGCCTCGATTAAAAGGATACACCCCAAAGGAGGCACATTTTTTTTGCTGAGACCAGGCACATCATGATTTGTTGTACTTTATTGATGTCTGTGCTTCTCAGTGGGCGGGTAATTTTTGGAGGATGAGTATAATGTATCTATGAGCATTATCAGTAGGCTACAAACATGTTGAGTAGATAGTGTAATTCTTCTTGTAAAAAAGTACAATAAAGCAGGGGGGGCACGGCGGTTGCCTATTTAGTTAAGAAATGCTTGTTTTTACAATCCCTGAAAGTACAAATTCTAAAGTCTATTGCGTTAGGATTTGTCTGTTGAAAGGAAAAACTTTTGGTTAGGACATGGTGATAAGAGAACAAATGTTTTTTTGAGGGGATAGCCGGGGATGGGGGGGATTTTATTAACTTAAATCAAGAATCGCCAAGGTACGAATGCCTTGGGGAAAAGAGTTCATAAACAATTGATCCACCAGAATAATGAAGTGGTAGTGTGAGTTAATATCATTAATCTTAATGGTATATCATTAGTGAATAGTGTGAATATCGGAGGAAGAAAAAGTGAAAAGAACATTTACTTGAAACGAAAAAACACAAAAACGAAATTTCAACAGAACATACTTCCTCCGTTTCTTTTTGTTTGTCCCACTTTCCGTTTTAGTCCGTTTCCTGTTTGTCTTACTTTTTCATCTTTATAGAAAAATTATATTACTCATTTACCCTTACTTTATCACTTTTTGGTCCCACATGTACCTTATAATCTTCTCTCACCTACTTTAGTCACCAATTCACTATAAAATAAGTGGCACTTTTATTCGCTGTTCCCACCCACATGCTATGACATCACCCTCATTAGCATTTGAGGCTCGTAAATGGGACAAAAAAACGGAGGGAGTACTTTTTTGAAAGAACAAAATACAAAACTTCAAATAACAACATACTTTTATGTGAAGAACAAATAGGAAATTTCAAAGAACATACAAAAAAATATTTTGACAGTTTTTAAAGAACATTTACTTAAAACAAAAGAATAAAATACGAAATTGCAAAGAACAAAATTACTTTTTTTTTACAAAGAACAAGAAACAAAATTACAAAAACTTATGCTTACAAAAATAATTTAAAAACTATTAATTTTAAAAGAAGATTTCCTTGAAACAAAAAGAACAAAATACGAAAATTCAGAGAACAAAATACATCTTTACATCAAAAGAACATTAAACATTATTTAAAGGAAAATTAAAAAGTAGAAAATAGGCGTCAATTAAAAAGAACATATAAGAATAACCAAAAGAACATAGAAAAATAACCAAAAGAACATAAAAAAGCATTTTAAAAGTACAAAATGAATGACTTGAAAGAACATTAAAAATCAGATCTGACAGAACAACATCCAAAATTCGAAGAAAATATGGTTCAAGTTGCTCATCGACGTTACCCGGCATTAATGGAGGCCGCCTGAAATTCTAGGGAAGGAGAAGGAGGAGAGAACGTGGTGGAGCGCTGGAGCTTTCGTCAGTTGGGTGTTGTTGCCGGAGCTTTCGTTAGTTGGGTGTTGTTGCCGGAAGTTTTGTAGAAGGCGGAAAGGAGAGAAAGAGCGGTTGACAGCTGGGCGAGAGGCTGGGCAGTGCGGCTGCCATGATTTACCCTAGCCATGTCACCCCAATGCACGGAACACCGTGCTCTTGGGAGTACCCAAAAATTTTCACTTAAATGGGTCTTTCTTTTTGCCAATGTTACATTCAGAACAAACTCTTGTACCTTATATGTCGGACTAGTCCTGAACAAACATCAACATCTATTGGTGTCTCTTGAAATCACATGTTTGGTTAAACAATTCCACTGGAGCATGATCCATAAGGTGGTATCAGTTGGTGGGTGTTGGTATAAAAAGTCTAAACATGGTAGTAAGAGTAGGGCAAGCTCATGCTATGCTAAGCAATGTCGAGGGCCTTGATTGTTGTTTTATATCTGCTAGTTATATAATATTGAGCCACTGTCATAAAAAATAATAGTAAACCTCTTTTAGAAGATAGCGATCGATTTAGTTGTAGATAATCTCATTGGTATTCTATTCTGTACCATACCACAGTCCTCATTAACACAATTACAAAATGTTACAAAGCATTAGGTATTGCGAGTTATATCATACCCTGTTCGCGTGTGAAGACTAGTTGTGTGATTGTGTCAGTAAAGAGGATAGTGTAACTCATGAAAATGTATTTCCAAATTCCAAGGGAGACAGACATGTTGGGCAGTTTCAACTAGAAGTGTCAAAAGCGGACCCGACCCGACCCGATTCGATCCGAGAATTGTATACCCGAAACCTGATCTGGTCCCAACCTGAAATAAACCCGAGACTAATATAACCTCGATATGACCCGACTCGAAACCCGACCTCGGACCGACCCGTAGTCAACCCGTACCCGATCAGCCCCGATAGTTAGTCACCCGAACCCGACCCCGGATCGACCTGAAACCTACCCGAAACCCGCTTCAACCCGAACAATAGCCGAAAAGGCCCGACCCGAAGCAATCTGACCTGCGTTTGACCCGACCCAATACAATCCATCTACCCAAACTCTTTAGACATCATATAGTTTTTTATTTGCTATATTCCAATTTAAATACAACACTACCTTCTTATTTTAGACGCAATACTTTATATATAACGCTCTATTTTCTAATATTTCACACTATAAGTATAAGACTGTAAAATATATTAAAAGGAATCTAGTTTCTTCCACGTATTCTGCTCATGAATTAACATTAATATAAAACAATATTTTCAATCAAACTAACCCTTCCTTGCCATATTTAGTAATTTCAAATAATCTTACACTAACAAATAACCAAAAATGTGTAAGAATTATTTGCAGAAAATTTGCAGCCCAAGTTTTTGAACCTTGTTTAACTAACTAGTTGTTATTGAATAGTTGTTATCAAATTGACAATTGGTCTTGTGACAATCAAATAAAATATTGGCCGCCTTGTCCTCGAATTGACGACAATTACCCTAATTTAGTGTAATAAAAGATAGGAACCACTTTTCATCTGTTAAAGACTTAAAGTACCTTATAAAGTAAAGTTACAATAATATTTTTAGTTGGGTTTAGTGATTAATGTGACAAGAAGAAAAAATAAAAACAATGAAGTGATACTGATTTGTATAGTGTGAGTCATAAGCCAAGAAAGAAAATGTAACAAATAATTTAAGACATCCATTATGGTATATGTAGCAATTAATTTAGAACGGAGGGACTACATACTTATCGTATTAACTCGTTCTTCAATTTTTACAACTCTTTCTTATTACTAAAATTATTATTTATATATTTGTCCCAAACAAAACAAGTGAATTCAATTGAATAAATTGTTCTCAATTATGATTTAGAACATTTTAATTTCTCACCAAAATATATTAAATGAACCACATGAAAGAAAGCTAATGTCCTAAACTCCTATTGTCCCCTGATTCTCATTGTTAATCTCATTTTTCTCGAAAAACTCCATGAGATTATTTACATGTTTAGTCTATGGTAAAATAATTATTTGGTCCCCAACTTAAATTTTGCCCCAAAAATCAAATCATGAATGATTAAATTTACACATAGATAGCTTCTTTATCTCATTGGACAAGTCAAAGATGGAATGAAACATCTCAATTCAATGATGCTGGGTAATACTCGATTCCAAGAAGAGGGGTAAAAAGCTACTAACTCAGTAACCAATTTGAACAATAATCCAAAGAAAATTAGCAAACAGGCACAACATATGTAATATCTTCAATGAATTTCAACAATGCAATTAGAGAAATAGAAGAGTTTAACAATGCAAAAGCCCCCAAATATCCCAAACTAGAACCTGTTGTTCTTTAAAATCAATTTCAAAGGACTCCTCTTCAAGGATAAAGGTAGACCATGAAGATGTCATAGCACCGCCTTGGCTATCGGAAGAAATCCCGTAAGCCTTGACGCTCGTCTTCACGGTGATCACGGTGGTCAACTAAAATGTGAATCCACCAACGGGAAGATGCTTAAGAGGTTAGCTATAAGCATTTTTAATTATATTTTCTTTGACGGAACGGAGGAACAACACACGCACGGTGGTGTTTTCATCAACTTGTGGCCTTCGGATTCAAAAACTCGATCTTGAGCCATCCCCTGAATCTGGAATAGCTCCTCGGCGAAGTTAGAGATTCTCCAACACCTTAACAATAGTAACAAAATTTTCTTACTGGTTAGCTATTGGCATAAATACCAACACCTTTAACTAAAATGTTGCAAGATTCACGGAACTACAAATCAAAAAATGAGAAGATCTTAAATTCGAATCACTGATGCTTTCACAAACTCGATCGCCAGCTACATCTTATTTCGATGACAAATTTAGATGTAAATTTAAATGGAAAAAAAGTAAAATGTAAGACATCAGAAACTTTTCAAGAAACATACATATTCGAATAAAATATGAACAAGTAGATAGACACGGTGAGGGAAGCTTCAACCATATAAGCTTTCATAGTGGAATTCGACCATAAAAGCTCCAGATCTGGAACTTTTACGGTCGAATTCGACCAGCTAAAGCCCTGTTTAACAAGGGGTTGTACAACTTGTAGTCTTACGCCGTGGTTGGAGATGTTTAAGGGAAGGAGAGATGGTCGCTTGGTTGAAGTTTGGGTGGGGGTGGAGACTGAGGAATGAGGAAAGGGCAAATGCAAATAGGGTTTGTTGGTTTTATATTGGGTGTGGGATGGGTGATATCCGAAATTTGGGCGGTAGAGATGGGGGGAATGGAGGGAGTTGGGTTATTTATTTTTCATCTTTTTGAAATTTTGATATTGATGGTTGAAATTTTGAAAATTTTAACAATTTATTATTTTTTACTATTGTTATTTATCGTTATAAATATTAGTATTATTAGGTTTTATTATTATTATTATTATTGTTATTATAAAATGGACAAAAATTATACAACCTACAAGATATTAATGGACAACTGATATACAATCTGATCATAACTATATTGATTTTAGTACAGTAATCTTAACTATCTTATACGCTGATCTCTAGCTTATTGATAATTGATCTAATATATTGATCTTAAATATCTTATATATTGATCTAATATGCCGATGATTGACCTGATACATTTTATCGTATATATTGATCTAATATATATATATATATATATATAGATACACGAATCTTAACTATCTTAAATGTACTGATGATTGAAAGATTGGTTTAATACACGGATACACTAATTGTAACTAACATATACATTGATCTAGTATATCGATGATTGATCTAATACACTAGTACTGATTATCGTAAACTTTGCTTTAATGTATTGACGCGCAACTTTGTTGATTGATCTAATACACTAGTACTGATTATCGTAAACTTTGGTTTAATGTATTGACGCGCAACTTTGTTGATTGATCTAATATATTCATGATTGTTTGTCGTAAACATTGATCTAATGTATTGATGGTTTATATAATAATATACATTGATAGTTTATCTACTATATTGATCTTAGCTCTCTTATTAATTTGTTCTAATATACCGATGATGAAACTACTACATTTGCCTTAACGATTTACGCTGATCTAATATATAGATGATTGATCTAATACATTAATCCTAACTATATTGATGCCCGATCTTCTAATACCGCCTCTTTTAGCTATCTTGTACGTTGATTTATCATATATTGACAGTTGATCTAATATATTGATCTTAAATATCTTATATATTGATCCAGTACGTCGATGATTGATCTAATACACTAATATTGATTGTCGTAAACAATTATCTAATGTACTGATCTAATACACTAATCTTAATTATCGTATATATTGATATACATTGATATAATATATTGAAAATTATTCTTAATGTATAACTCTAAATATATATATATATATATATATATATATATATATATATATATATATATATATATATATTGATTGATGATTGATCTGATATACTAGTATTAACAATCTTAAATGTGTTGATAATTGATTGATTGGTCTAATACACATACACTAATCGTAACTCTCGTAAACACTAATCTAGTATATCGATAATTGATCTAATATAGTAATACCGATTATCGTAACAAGTTTTCAAATTTTATGTTATCATATATATATATATATAGGATTAGGCTCATGTAAGAATACCCCTCTATATGAGAACACTTAATTATGTGAGAACACATCTGAACCATAGATCTCAAATCATCCAACAACTAAGATTAATAGATGAGTAATGGCATTTATGTAATTTTTTAAAAAATCTCTTTTATTTTCCTCCCACTCCCCTTTCTCTCTCCTCTCTTCCCTCTCCACCCATTTCTCTCTCCTCCCTTACTGCCCATACAACCTCACCACCCTACTGCAGCAACCGCACCAGGCTCGTACTACCATGATCGCCGCCGCAACCACATCAGGATCGCCGCCCCAACGAACCTCACCACCCTTCAAACCACCTTGCTTGCACCACCTTTCGAACCACACTCGATCGCACACCCTAACCACCCTACTCGCACCACCTTTCTACCTGACCCACTCGCACCAGGTTCGCCACCACCGCACCATCCTCGAGTCGCCGCGCCGTTATGCACCTGCTTTTTGAAAAAAAAATACAGTTTAAACCCGAATTTTTCTATTTGGGGGCTTTTGGTGGTGGTGATTTCGTGCAGGGGGTTGGTTCGTGGATGGTTGGGAGTTGGTGGGCGTTGGGGGGTTGGTGCTGCGGTGGCCATGGTATGGGTGGGGGTTGATGCAGCGGTGGCAGTGGTGGGTGGGGGTTGGTGCGGGGTAGTGTGGTAGTGGGTGTGGGTGCGGGCTGTGGGTGGGGCTGGGTGGGTGCAGGTTGGGTTGGGGCTGGATGGGTGAGGGCTTGTGGGTGTGGTGAGGGTGAGGGGGTGAGGGCTCAGATGGGGTCGGGTGGTTGAGGGTGAGTGTGAGCATGGTGGCTGAAGTGGTGGTGTATTGACGTGGTTGGGAGGGAAAGGGGTGAAGGGAGGAGAGAGAAAATGTCCTAATTGAAATTGTCCTAAATTATTATGAAAATGTTCTAAATATTTTGAAAATGTCCTAAATTGCCCGTTAGTGTTGGGGTGTCTAAATTGTCACTTTGCTTATTAGTGATTTAAGTTAAAATTTAGGATTGAGATTAAATGATATAAGTTAACTATGTATTTGTGTTCTATAAATTGAACTTTTAGATTTACTGTATGTTTTCTTTTTTGTTTACACAACACCTCTAGTTACTCATTTCTTTCTTTTTGAATTTTAATAAGATTTTCTTTCTTCAGGTTAAGCAAATGAAGAAACTTCGAGTTGATTATTGTGCCAAGATACTTACCCACCAAAAGAATATTCTACATCATATTGTTCGTTCAAAGGCAAAGATATGGCCAAAAGCGAATGATGATGCCTCGTAGCGTTGGCCATTTTCGTTGGTTTGTTGTTTAAAGAAAATGTATTGGAATGATATTATTGTATCAAGAGTGATTCTCAAAATGTATAATTCATTACTTTTTGTTAGAAAAATATGACTATTATAAAAGAACCATTATGAATGTTTTCTGAATGAAAAATTAATGGAACAAATATTTCGCTATGAATAAGAATGGTTTCTTTCTATGAATTTATATCTAGTGCATTGTGCTTCTATTATATATAAAAAAAACTATTGTAGATTTACATGTTTGATAAATTAAGACATGTGCTTACAAGTTTAGAACATATGAACAGAAGTTTAGAATATAAGAATAAAAAGTTTAGAATATAAGAACAAAAGTTTAGAACATAAGAGCAAAAGTTTAGAACATAAGAACAAAAGTTTAAAACATAAGAACAAAGGTTTCAGATTGTATAAACAAACTTCAGAAATAAGAACAAAAGTTTTAAACATAAGAACAAAGGTTTCAGATTGTATAAACAAACTTCAGAACATATGAACAAAAATTTAGAACATAAGAACAAAAGTTTAGAATTCTACAAGAAAAACCATTTATTGCAACGAACGAAGTCAGATACATTGAACAAAAAGTTTAGAGCATAAGAACAAAAGTTTAGAACATAAGAACAAAAGTTTAGAACATAAGGAACAAAAGTTTAGAATATAAGGAACAAAAGTTTAGAACATAAAGAACAAAAGTTTAGAACATAAGGAACAAAAGTTTAGAACATAAGGAACAAAAGTTTAGAACATAAAGATCAAAAGTTTAGAACATAAGAACAAAAGTTTAGAACATAAGAACAAAAGTTTAGAACATAAGAACAAAGGTTTCAGATTATATGAACAAACTTCAGAACATATGAACAAAAATTTAGAACATAAGAACAAAAGTTTAGAATTCTACAAGAAAAATCATTTATTGCAACAACCGAAGTCAGATACACTGAACAAAAAGTTTAGAACATAAGAGCAAAAGTTTAGAACATAAGGAACAAAAGCTTAGAATATAAGGAACAAAAGTTTAGAACATAAAGAACAAAATTTTAGAACATAAGGAACAAAAGTTTAGAACATAAAGAATAAAAGTTTAGAACATAAAGAACAAAAGTTTAGAACATAAGAACAAAAGTTTAGAACATAAGAACAAAAGTTTAGAACATAGGAACAAAAGTTTAGAACATAAGAACAAAAGTTTATATAACATAGGAACAAAAGTTTAGAACATAAGAACAAAAGTTTGTAACATAATAACAAAAGTTTAGAACATATGAACAAAAATTTAGAACATAAGAACAAAACTTTACATCATAGGAACAAAAGTTTAGAACATAAAAAAAATTGAAAAAAAAATGATTTTACTTAAGGTTATTGAAGAGAAATGCGTAGCTATTAAAAAGATTAATTATTATTAAAAAAATGATTTACTTGGACGTAGTCATTTTCAGTTACTTTGTTTGTCGTGTTGTAATGAATTAATACATCGATTTCATGTTTCTTACACTTGAAGTATTAAATTGCGGATATAACGCATACATGTTTAAAACCTTTAATCCTAAGGTCACTACAATTGATCCTTCGATAACCTAAGGAGACTAAAATTGGAATATGAAATAGTCAAGGCACTAAACTAGAATTAGGGAAAAGCCTCTAGATATTAAACTTATGATTATCCAAAACTGAAACTAATAACAATAAACGATTGCACAATATTGCTATAGGTCCTTAGTTAGCTTGAACAAGTAGTGCGAAAAAAAATCCACAACATAAGAAAAAAAATTTAGAACATAAGAACAAAAGTTTAGAATATAAGAACAAAAGATTCAAACATCTGCTTAAAATTGAATTTTACAAGTGAAAAAAACATAAACCAGCTCAAAATATCAATTACATTTGTATAATCATCTCTATAACTATCTCAGATTTACATAGAAATTGGTTTTGACGATTCAAAAATCCACGTCGAGTTCATCATCTCTAACTCTGTAAAAAAGTTGTAACCTGAAAAAAATAATGAAATTTAAAATGTTATTACAATATTAGAGCACAATATGAAACAAGACTAAATCCCAATCATAATATATAACTTAAGAACATGTTTGATATAATTTTAGACATGCTAAAAGTTTAGAACATAGAGAATTTTAGACGTGCTAAAATATTTAGAACATAAGAACAAAAATTTAGAACATAAGAACAAAATTTAGAGTATATGAACAAAAATTTTAGAACATAAGAATAAATTTTAAAACATGAGAACAAAAATTAGAACATATAAACAAAAATTTAAAAACATAAGAATAAGATTTTAGGAAAATATGAAAAATTAGAACATAAGAACAAAAATTTAGAACATAAGAACAAAATTTTAGAACATGTGAACAAAATTTTAGATCATAAGAAAAAAATTTTACAACATAAAAATAAAAAATTTAGAGCATTAGAACATAGAACATATACTCAGAACGTATGAACAAAATTTCAGAGCATAAGAACAAAAATTTAGAACATAAGAACAAAAAATTAGAATATAAGAACAAAAGTAACCTAATTTTACGAAAGCTAATTTTAAAAGGTACAAGAACATCTAATATTATAGTGAGTCAATAGTGATTAACCTAACAAATTAACCTAATAACGCACCAAGTAATTGGATAATAAACCACCATTCATCAGTGCTCAACAATAACACACTATACTACTAAACGAAGTGAAAAAGTTGTTTTCACTTTCAGAGCGGGAAGTTGTTCGCATTATACCCCCCATAAACAAGTCCCTAAAATATACAGGGATCCAAGACTTCCGCATGTCAAACATTTGTTGAAACCACTCATGAGTCTCTAACCCAAACTTGCACATGATTGATTTCCAGCTCTTATCAAACTCATCTGGCTCAAGCTCCAAGCTCCAAACATAACCACTTATTTTTTCAAGAAAGTCGGTATCCTTAGCAATTTCTCTTCCCACCTTATCCGGCACTTTCTTCATGATATGCCACATACAAAATCTATGCTCAGCACTCACAAACACCTTCTCAATTGCGATCTTCATAGCTGGATCTTGATCTGTTATCAAGCAAACAGGTTCCTTATGGCCCATGGCTTTCAAAAAAGTGGTGAATACCCACTCAAAGGACGATGTATCTTCCTTGGCAATGAATGAACCAGCAAAAGTGATACATTTTTTTGTGGTGATCAACTCCTGTGAACGGACCAAAAATCATGTTGTACTTGTTAAACTGATAAGTAGTGTCAAATGACATCATATCACCAAAAGAGCATAGTTTATTCTGCATATTGGATCTGCCCAAAATGCTCTACAAAGACAATCATCCTCATCAACCGCAAAGTCGTAAAAATAGGCATTCCACAACAACTTTTTCTTCCTGAAATTATCTACAAACATTTGAGCATCGGAGCCATCAATGTAGGCCTTCAAATCCCTTTGAAAAATTTTGAAATCTTGTTTAGAAGGACCTATATTATCATACCCTCCAACATGCTCCTTGTACATTCTATATGTTTTCACTGGACCAACATTCAACTTCATGTTATCAACAATGACTTTCTTATGCAAAAGTGTAAGTTTTCTAGCTCCTTTTTGAAATTTCCTACTAGTAGGGGTATAAAGTACATGCGAATGACCTTCGTAGAAATTAGTAACCACGTAATGACCATCATCAGACAGCTTGACTACCATTTGAGCCCTACAACCAACTCGAGTAACCAAGCGTCTCCTACCCACTTGAGGCTGAACACCGTCATTCTCCCCTTCTTTTATCATTGATTTCACCGCTACTAGTTGCCTACGCTTTTCTTTGAATCTCGCTTTATTGCATAAACAATATTTAAATGCAACAACGCCTTTTTCTCACCAGCAACTTTTCTTCTTGTAGTAGTAGATTTCCTGACGTTAAAACCACTAGCAAGGGCATAAGCTTTGTAAAACTCAAGACCTTCCTCAACACTCAAAAACTTCATCCCTACAACAGGCTTCAACTCCGGACGAGAACTCGGAATCCATTCTTTTGATCCTCCAGGGGTACATAATGGCAATGCTTGAGGAGTAACAGAAAGGTTTTGAAGCCCTAGAAACAAGAAACATGATGAAAAAATAAAAAGCATAGGTGCAAATGTTTAGAATAATTACAATGACCAACTTAGAGATGACCTTTCTTAAACAAACGTTCACCTGATGCAAGTTCTAATTCCGATGGTAAAGCTACCGGGGTATGATCAGAAAGCTCTGATTCCGATGGCGAAGCTACCAAGGTATGATCATGCGCTTCATCTCCAATTATAAGTTGTGATTCCATTTCTTATGCGGCTAACATTTTCAAATCATATGGACAAATTTATAGAATATATGAACAAAAATTCAGAACATATGAATAAAATTTAGAAAATAAGAACAAAAGTTTATATTAGAACATATGAACAAAAATTTAAGAACATAAGAACAAGATTTTAGGAACATATGAAAAAAAAATTAGAACATAAAGAACAAAAATTTAGAACATAGGAACAAAAATTTAGAACTTAAGAACAAAGATTTAAAACATAACAAAAAAATTTAGAACTTAACAACAAATTTTAGAACATAAGAACAAAAATTTAGAACATAAGAACAAAATTTAGAACATAAGAACAAAAATTTAGAACATAAGAACAAAAGTTTAGAACATAGGAACAAAAGTTTAGAACATAAGAACAAAAGTTTAGAACATAACAACAAAAGTTTAGAACATAAGAACAAAAGTTTAAAAATATAACATTAGATTTTTAGAACATAAGAACAAAATTTCAGAACATATGAACAAAAATTTAGAATATAAGAACAAAAGTTTAGAACGTAAGAACAAAATTTTAGAACGTAAAGAACAAAAGTTTAGAACATAGGAACAAAAGTTTAGAACATAAGGTTTATTTGGATGGGATGTCTCAAAGCAATGAAAAATATTGGTGGCATGATTTCTCTTGGTATATATGTTCTTTATGTTCTAATTTTTTATTGTTATATTCTAATCTTTTGTTCTGATGTTCTAAATTTTTGTTCGTATGTTCTGAAATTTTGTTCTTATGTTCTAAAAATCTAATGTTATATTTTAAACTTTTGTTCTTATGTTCTAAAATTTTGTTCTTATGTTCTAATTTTTTTCTTCTTATGTTCTAACTTTTATATACTGGATTTTCTCGGGATCTCGTCATAAGTGTATTATTCACCATTTTAATGTGTAGTTTCTCGTAAAAAATACCAATATACAACTTTTGTTTATTTGCGGAACGAAAGCAATGTGCTGATTAGACAGACCTCCATACAAACATTATTCTCCATTAATATAAATGAAAGATTACATCTTTGTCAATTCTTTCCTACATTTTCCCACTTTTATCAACTTCTTCTATATGCATAAGAAAAACACCCAAAAGTCAAAAATATCAGCAACAGTCATTTTTTCATAATCCCCTGCAAAAATATCATTCAATCTTTCATCTTTAATTCTTATCTTACACCATGGAAATCACAGCTGAATCATCTTACTATAGCTTAAAACTTCCTCAGATTTTTAATCTTTTTTGCATTCATCTATGTTTTAGCACACAAAATCTTCCATAATGACAAAGTGTTAATTGTATGTGACTTCGTTAGCTATTAAAGAATAGAAATCATCCAAAGATCATTGTTCAATGCCCTGATTTTACATCCTTCGGCACCTCCGCAGTCCACAACTAACGAACTAATGATCTGTAATAACAGCCAGTTCTAAATACAAATGTCAATAATAAGTTACATTTGGTAATGCTAATAATAAACATCCCCAACCCACGAAATAATCCGAAATAGTGATGAGCTCAAGTAGCACTTTGAATCGCAAGAACCATATGAATCACGCAATTCCCAATCTCAAATCATAATCCTTGTTCATTGCGCAATTCCCAATCACGCAATTCGCATTTAATTATTAACAGAAAATAGCTAAAATAGGAGCAATCAAATGAAACAAACCTCAAAAGACCTTCAGGATCGTTGCTGAAGGAAATCAAGAGCTCCTTAAAGCAATCCGACGATCAATAGAATCAAAAGCAGTCAAAATCTCAACAAACCCTAATATGTTGATCGTTGCTGAAAGATTGATGAAGAAACGCTGATGAAGAACTGTGATGAAGGAGCGTTGATGGAGAGCGTAATGTTTACTGTTTCATAGAGAGAGTATTGAAAAGAAAAATCTGATTTTTAAGCTTATATACCCCCCTACAAATTTAATTACCAATATGCCATTACTAATTCAAAACAAGGGGAAATCTCATCCTTTAGATCAAAATTATCTAAGGGACCAGATTTGTTCTCACATAAGTAGTTGTTCTCACATAAGGGGGTGTTCTCATGGGATCCCACCCCTATATATATATACACACACACACATATTGATTGATGATTGATCTGATATACTATTCTTAACAATCATAAATGTATTAATAATTGATTGATTGGTCTAATACACATACACTAATCGTAACTCTCGTATACACTAATCTAGTATATCGATGATTGATCTAATATAGTAATACTGATTATCGTAACAAGTTTTCAAATTTTATGTTATCGAAAATTAAATTATAATAAAATTAATTAAATTTAATACCTTATTTCACTTTGTAGGAATAGAAAAAACAACGTGACCATCAAAGTACAATACTTTTGATTTATACATCATCTTTATACTTTCAATAACCGAGTCATTTACAATATTCTAATAATGGAGTATAATATTTTTTATTCTAATATTCTAAACATAATTAATAACACATTATCAATAATGTTTTTGTTCTAAAATACAATCAAATAAAGTGATTACAAAAACGGCGATGATCTTCTAAACACGCCATAACAATTCAACTTCAAGAATAAGTTCATTTGCTAAAACTCAATCATAAACATAACCCACCGTTGAGTGTGATACGAAATGAATTCAACTTGAATATGAATTGAATGTCACGGAAATAACCTGAGATAAAGTTGACCAAACTTGAAATGAATTAGAGCGCAGGCCATAATAGGCAGCCGAACATGAATCGACCGACCAAAAGTTGTCTGAACCTGAAATTAACACGACCCGAATCCGAAATCAACCCGACCCGAAGTCGCCCGTACTCGAAATCAACCCGACCCAAAGGCTACCCGGACCCGAACCAACCTTACTCAACCCGTTTATTACCCGACCCAGAGTGGTCCGAACCCGGTATGCCCAGACCCGACAATGACCCAGCCCGAAACCGACCCGAACCGGCATGTTCGTTTACCGGACAACACCCGAACATTACAAACCCGGACCGACCCGACCCGGACCCGCGAACCAAAGTGGACCGGCGACAACCCGACCCGATGTGAACCGACTCGACGTGGACCGACTCGACGTGGACCGACCCGACCCCGACCCACCCACCCGATTTGACACCTCTAGTTTCAACATCATTCAGTCATGACAATATAATAATTCGTAACCTGTCTTTACAATATATCTATCTGATCTATATTGATCCATGAGTAAAAATTGAAGATCTCGGTCACCACTAATACATTTATAATGAGTAAGATTGGCTCAGGGCCACATTTGTAGCAAGGAATATATATGTACAAGCTTTTGCAACAGCCAAAAAGATAGATACAAGCTGAGAACTTAATTTTATGATACAGCATCTTTAATCAAATGGATCAATCCTTGGGTCATGCTCACTTGCCATTGCCATCCCTGTACAGAGACAAGTAGGGCACATAACCTACAAGACAATTCACAGTCAGATTCCAGAGTTCTGATAAAGATGTCTCCATTGCATGATCACAAAATGTCAAGGAAGTTGAAATAGCAACACAGCTGATTCTACCTCTTGAGACAAAGTATAACAGATGTTCTTCAATTACTAAGCCAAATCAGTTGATTCTGGTCTAACTAATGTCAGCCAGGAAATCCTAATGGTAGGTAACGCCTATCATTATAGGTTATACTCGATTATCTAATCCTAGTTGGCACATGAGACTAATAAACCCTTCAGTTATCTCGTCCTGCTAGTATGAAGCAAGAATGGTAATGCTTAGATTTACCAGACAGCAGGGAAAACACTGGGAAAAAAACTGTTAAAAAATCACAGAAACATTTTTTCAGCTTCAATTCGACGAATGAGCTAAAAGAAATGTAGGCTATGAGAGTTCTCATAGTGGACATGCATACTAAAACCAAGTCTAAAACTAACCTTTCCTGATCCTGAACAATTTGAACATCTCTCAGTCTTTGGTGGTGAAAGAGGTTGATCATCACCATTAATCGTTGAGACAGGCTCAACAAGAACTAGATATCCAGTATTCGAACAGCGAGCGCATGCTAGATAACCTGCATTAGGTAATCACAAATGAGAAATATAGGTTGAAATACATTGTAAAACATTAAAAAAAGAACTTACAACACCAATCGCGTAGGAAGCCTGATCAAGCAGCATAAAGAATGTAATCTAGAATTAAGATGCAAGATAAGCGAGGCCATTTTACCACCTTGAAAAGCACGATGCAACTGTAAAGGGGCATACCATCTAACACCACAGAACATAGTACAAACAGAAAACACATTTCCCTTTGAATAAGGAAAGAAAAATAGAAAATGAAGCACATCCAAACAACAAAACCGATACCACACTAGCATTGATAGCAGTAAGACGATCAAAGCAAATCTATCACACTTTGTCACCAAATTTAAAACACATGTTGATGCAAAAGGGACATTATGTTAGATAAAAAGCAAGTCTCTATTCATCAGCACTTTTTCCAGTTTATCTTCATAATTCATTAACAGAGAACCGTATATAGAGTATTCTAAAATAGCAGCCCTCTTTAAACTTCTAGTCGATATATCCATACATAACAAGAAACAATATGGGGATACAAGGTCCCCTTGTCTTCACCATCGTTTTCGTTTTAGATGTCCTTCAGACTTTGGTAACACTACTAATCTCCACAACATAATTAGTAATCAAGCAAAAAAGTGATGCCCAGTCTAGGAAAAGCCAACACACATTGCAACTTCAAGAAACAGCACAATCAACACTATAACAAGCAAAGCAGGCCTGGTATTCCTTTCTTAGCACCAACTCAGCAGAGAGATTCAGTTAACAGATGCCCCAGGGACTACTTCTTAAGAGTGCAAGAAACAGTTACATAATGTCACTTTCTAAGTTCCGTATAATGAGGAACAAAATTACCTTCTTTTCACTTTCTTTTCTTATAAAAGCAAACAGCCACGTTGATTCTCGACAGCTGTAATGATGGTTATGTAAATGCATTTTACCATATTGTCACCCTTTGCCTTCTTTTCTTTTCTTATTCGAGGAGATATACAAGGATACTGGACAGATGTGAATCCACGATATAAAGCTCAGAAAGGACCAAGGCATACAAGGATAAGTGCTTACTACTAGCTACTGTGGTATGGAAAGTGACGAGAACCTAAAACATTCTACTGGATCAGTAAACTTTTTATCAACCCTATACGAGTGCTTTCGTGTATCAAGAAGCACAACAAGCAGTTTCTTGGAATGAACATGATATTATTTAGACTCCATTTGTTTTGACGGAAAACACTTTTCATGGAAAAGTATTTTCCAAGTAAAACACATTTTCCTTTGTTTAATGATAGAAAACCTGTAGTGGGGGATGGAAGTAAAAAGGAGTGGGCGAATGGAAGGAATGAACAAGGAGAAGGAGTATGGTGGAAAATGTGGCATACACATACCTTGATTAGAAAAAGGAAATGGTTTTCCTTTTCGAAGGAGAAAATTTCTACACTTGAGAAAATGGTTTTCCTTCTCTTAACAAAACAAAGGAAAAAGTAAAGATAGTGGAAAATCATTTTCTGGGAAAATGTTTTCTTCCAAAACAAACAGAGCCTTCATGAAGGAGATCTTTTTTTCATATGGAACCTAGTTCTCTTGCAGATAATGAGCTAAAATCAAAGAATATCACCCTTCAATAAAACATATCAATGCTGAAGTGGGCTTGGGCAACCAGAGGGATTATTAGTTAATTATGAACAACAGGCTAGGGCCTCCCACTAGATACACTACAAGGAGAAATAAACTGGCATTGGCTGGTGGCTTGATGTCGGCGTCTGTATTGTGATTGGTGTTTGTGATGCAAATGAAGTTTGAGAAAAATGATAAACAGGAGGAATCAAAGGATAAGTCCTCAAGTAATTCAGGTTTCTGTTGTTTCTACGTCTTCTTTCTTTTACAAATTGCTCAATCTGGAAATTCAGGACAATCTTATGAATCATATTGCTCACTATTCTTGTCTCACCTCCCATATTTATTTTCTCCTGTATTGAATTGTATATTTTGTGTCCTACTCCAGTGGATAGACACAAAATGATACCTGGTTTTGAATAGTACGGTCTATAATCGGATTACGTCACTCTTGTAAAAGCCATACAAGTTAGTAATTGGTTGTAAAGTATGACCATAGATAGATTTGCAACTCAGCTTGGCAGATTGAAAATCTAATATCAGACGATGCATGCCACGTGTAGAAAAATAATTAAAAAATCGTTCGTTTACCTAGTCCCCCATGCTCCTAAAACTGCGAGCCAAAGTACTTGGTAGCATTTACAATGAAACATTAGACAATGCCTCACATTGGCTGAGATTTGATAACGATGTATTCTCCATCTTGAGTCTTCATGACCTCTTCTCCTTTCTCGTTTTCTTTCTAATGAATTGATATTTTCCAACCCAAGACGGGCAGAAAAATCTGAGTGTAAATAAGTTATGCCGACATGATTATCAATGATCATCTTCTCAAAAATAAGATTAAGATGCTGCAACAGAATTATGGAATGTCATGGGCGATATTATTTAATCTAAAGAGGCGAGGTCATGTGAACAGATGCGGACTGTTATCATAGACATTAAAAAGAATAACTGATTAAGATTTTGCAATTATTTCTTATTTTACTTCAGCATTCAGTTATTTCTATGCACTGAGGTGATTGTTGCTCCGACTTTAATTATTGATTTGGACAACGATAAAATAGTCTCTGGTTGCTTCTTTTTGCTTTCCCTAGAGTTGTATTTAGCTTTTGCGATTGTATTTAGTTAGATTACTGACTTTGATTTTTAATCATTCCGAACGTGTTATGTAGAATTTTGGGGTTTAAGATAGTTTTTAAAACTCAGACATTTTTCTCTCCATAGTTTTCACACACTATTAGGATTTAGGACTCGAGGGGATGCCATATAACATTCTTATACTACAGTAATATAACATGCTACAGCTTCATCTCAAAAACAGAGAGAGAGAGAGAGAGAGAGAAAGAGAGAATAAACATGAACATGTCAAAACTCTAGCCCAATTCAGTAGATGGCCTTTGCAAGAAGCATTTCGCAAATAGATCTGTCAATTCACAATATTGAAATACAAGTGAAAATCACCAACCAGTTCCAAGGCAGTATTTGCATCTCTTATGCTCCTGTTGTTTTACATTGTTTATTTCAACCACCATTAATGCTGATATCACGCCAACAGCTCCCCCTGAGAAAGAAGCTACTATGGGGTCCACCTGACTGCAGTTTGCAAAACATCATTTTTTAAACATATCACATTTCCGGCTTACCTGATAACATACTGCAAACGCATGTCTAGCTACTAATGGAAACAAGGCCAATGCACAGAAGACGAAATACAACAAAGAATAACAGAAGCAATACTATAAGCTACTACCTCCTTTTCTACACTTGTACTAAAGGAATTGGTACTTTGGCCAAAGAACAACTTTTGAGCATCTATAATTGTAAAATCATAAAAGTAGATATTATGAAAATATATAAAGAGATGAATCGAACAAGATCCAATATGACAAGATTTTTCCTTATATATAAGAAACAAGAAGGTCAAAAAGGTCGTATTTCTACTTAGTGCGTTAAACCCCAAATAGAGTGCAGCTCTAGCTTAAGAAAACACCAAAAATTAACAAATTAGTTCAAGGGCTAGTTTCCCAAAGCAGCTACACCATCAAACACTGTAATGCAACTTCTGCATTGCCCAAAAATCTGTGGTGCATTCGGTTGAAGTAGATTTCGCACAGATGCTCAAGATCAATCTTTTTCGTGCGTACTCGTTAATAGTATGACAGATTATTTAGCTTCCCTGCGCGTAAAAACAAGTGGGGCATAGAAAAGTAACCCGGTGTCGAAAATCTAAGAAAACTGAATCTCTTTGTAATTGAGGATCTCTTGCTCACTTTCTTTGTACACTCTTGATCCTTATAATAGGATACACAATTCTTTTTCTTGTTTAATATATAGTTGTAAAATTGGACTCAACAAGTCCTGGGTTTCCACTTTGTAATATTCCTTCCACAATCAATTGGTATAATATGTTAAAATAAGTGGTACCTAAATCACAGGTTCCGCAGCTATAAGGCAAACCAAACCAGGTCAGGCTTGTCAAAACACGGCCAGTTCACGAACAACATATAGTCAAAATGTGCTTGGACTCATTTAAATCATTCACCAACCTTGAGTCTCTCCCACGACAACGTGTAGAAGGTGTCACAAGTTTCAACTGAATTGCTGGCACCTGATTTACACAAAGGCGAGTGAGTAGACATCTCATATTCTCATATTAGGCGTGTGCAAGCCAATGAGTCCAACACGGTTAATTGGCTTGGCTCGTGTTGTGGGCCTTGGGCAACTACAAGTAAAGTGGAGGAAAAAGAGATTAAAGCAAGAAAAAGAGGAAGAGGGGGAGAGCCTGTCGCACCCCGTGACACACGTCGCACACCGCGATACATGTTGCACATCGCGACCACATTCCGCTCGCTGTAACTGCTAGGGCGAGCACACTGGAGCATTTTTCCTTTTTTTGGTCTTTTTTTATCTTACTTCCTTAATCCTAGTTCGAGTAGGATTATGATATACTATGCTGCCTAAGTTTAGAATAATATCGTTTCCTAAATTTATCTTATTGTATTTGAGAATATCTTTTTCTAGGTACAAAAGGGTTTTCCTAACCTCTATATAAAGGATGTTTAGTGTGAGAAGAGGAAAAAGTAATCAAAGTTAGAAGTGGCTAGTTACGAGAAATTGCTAAAAATTGTTGCTCATAAAAATCAACAAGATTGGGAAGAGGTTTTCATAGGGAAGAATTTTTCTAGTTAAAAGATTTAGCCTTTTTATCCTCAAAGTCGCACCTTTAATTTGTTTATTTGTTCTCGTCGTTATTACTTTGCTTCCACTATTTCTTACCGCTCATCCCCCTTCAAGTGTTTCTAAAAGACCTAATGAAGAAATTAGCTAAAAGCCTGGTTGGAATTACGATCAGAGCGCTTTTTCCATTTACGATGGCAAGTTACTGCTCAGTTGTTATATTTGACGGAGTTCGATGAATCTTCAATACTCTACACACCTTCAATTGCGTCTTACTCATAATCTTTTTTCATTGGGCCTTGGGGCAGGGACAGCGATTAGGAGTCTGGCAGATGAACTCTTTCTTTTCTTCAGAGATACTGACTTTTCAACTCCATTTTTCACTTCACATCCACAACAACAACAACAACAACAAAGGTACCCTAGTGCCTCAAAGGATCCCGCCATAAGGCGAGGTAAGGGGGGTCACATATACGCAACTTATCTTTGTGTTGGATACACAAAAAGGCTGTTATCGGATGACCCAAAATAAAAATTGCGTCGAAAATGCATTGACCATATGCGACTTCACAGTATAGCAAGCGCGGTTATTTTAGGAAGTCAATTTTTTTGGCTCCATCATATTCCATCACCAAGCTGTTAATGTAGTTTTTTTTTTTTTGTTTCCGTGCATTATTTCATAGCTTAAATCAGCTATTTATTATAAAGAAAAAACATATTGGGCAAAAACAACCACATTCATTCACAACTCAATGTGGGTACTTTATGGTTCCGTATCATGTAATGGTTCGAATTGCATACCATGTGACATTGATTGAAACTATTCATCTCCTTAGCAGCAAGATGCCTCCGAGCCCCATGTGCATTCCAATATGTCATGAAATATTTACCAGCTAACACAAAAAAAAAGCTCCTCCTAAAACATGTTGGTTGTACGAACAGTGTCAAGGAGAAGATCCAAATTGAGGATGTTCTTAAGAGAAATTGTCGAGCTCTTGTAGTTTATGCCTTAAGGAGGAAGTCTGTTAATCATTTTTTGCTTTTCCATCTTTGAGTTCTTTCTCTGTGGCCTTATCATTGTTTGGAATGAGTTGAGTGCATCCCTTTTTTTTTGTAGCTTGGAAAAGCAAGATGTAGAAAGGCTGGCTTTGTAAGCTGTGGAGATGGTTCCGTTGGAAATTTGATGGTGCACATGGAAAGAAAGAATCCAACATATTCTTTAAGGGCTTTAGTATAGGAGGAGTCAAGTATCAGGTTCTGAGGAGTTCCCAATGATTCTTGATTTTGCATAACTTCATGAAAGCACGAGGGCACGAGTTTTTTTTGCTTTTAGTGCTCCTTTTGTATATGGGTGAGACCCCTCGGTATCTTTCTAATATACCTTTTTCATAATTTTTTTTTTTATAAAGTTATTGGTCAACAAATTCCTGCAAGCTGTTGTTTTATGAAAATTGTTAGCTTCTACATTTATTGGGAGTTTCTGTGTCAACATGTAAACTGGAGTTGAATTGATTGGCAGAAATTAAGTGCAATATCAAATAATTAACACCTTTTTCAGATTGCCTTTGTAAACTTTAGAAATTTCAATGTTATAAAAATTTCATTAATTTAGGTTTTTTTTTCATTAATTTAGGTTTGTTTTTCAAACTAGGAGAATTCTGAGTCAATAACCATATTGATATGGATTGTGTAGACCCAAAATAGAATTAAAGTAAATTAAAAGGGAAATACAAGTCACAACAAGGGTTTTTGGGTTAAACAAATAAAAAATCAAGCATAAAAGAACTCAATATTTATCATAAACACACAGTGTTTGATAACAATTATAACGGTCCTTACCCCCTTTAAATAGGTGATATGGATGTGAGTAGACTCAAACACAAAAAAAGGGATAGTACTCAATTAAGAAGGTTCTTTGATGATACAATCAACAAAGGAAACACATGTCCTAACAAGTTTCTGGTTTGACAAATCGATATTCAAGCATAAAACAGTGTGTGCAATAACAATTACAATGGTCCATTTAAAAGTTTTGATAGGGTTATTGAAAAAAATACTCCTATACAAAAAATTTATATAATGCAATTTCTAACCTGGGTAATCTATAAAAACGTGTTAATCATTTGTTGTTGCACTTAATGTCCACCGAGAATTTGGCAGCTCCAATTTACAGGTTGACACGGAACTCCCAAAACATACGGAAGCTAACGATTTGCATAACACAATAAAATGCAGCTTGCGCATTAGATGCTTATAGACAATAGGTCACTCTTTGCCAATCATTGCAATTATTGCACACAAGACAAAAACTAGCTTTCAGCATTTAAAACCTTAAGCACATAACTACCGCCTCGACTTCTACGCACAACATCTGTACCAAAATTACCAGTTTACTCATAACTATCCTTACTAAGTAAAATTAACCATACGCAAAATTCTGAAGATAAAAAAATTAATAATTCTGAGTAGTCTATTTGCTTCGGCGTCATGTTAGCAAAACACGAATAATGAAAAATGGCTATTTCATCTTAGTAAATTCATGAGCATACTACTAGTCTGGGGAAAGCAAGCAGAAAATTCTTGTGAACAGGCCATTCAGGAGACAAGATAGTGCCCATACCTCAACTGCATCGGCAAATGCATGCTTTGGATAAAATCTGCGTATGATGTGCCCCCCACTCCTAGTTTAAGCTCCAACTGTAGTAAGAGTGTAGAGTTAAAGCTATGCTTCAATTGAGGAATAAGAATCTTGTATTTGATAGTGTCAAAAAGCACCGGCGTCTTCCTCGTTGCCAACTTGATTCGTCAGATTAGAGGTATGCTTAGCTAAGGATATAAGAATCATGGTTGTGGTTGTGACTGCCAGGTTCCCAACTTGATCCACTTAAAATAAGAATTGCTTCACTTAGCTTACATGCAAAAGGTGAGTTTAAGCAACAAATTTCAAGTTTTCTTATCTAGCAAGTTTTTAAGTGTGAATTTACTAAAATGCCCTTAATTATACAATTAAAAAACTGATTATTATATCCTAACAACAATTTACCCAATTAATGATTCCCACCACATTTAATGTTTCCCACCCACCTAAAGCAAACTACCCATTTCCCCAACTACCACAATTTATGATCCATCTACCCCATGTTACAAAAACAGCGTTAGACATTCAACCCATTCAAGAGAGTTCTTCAACCTTCCATCTTCTTCTCTCTCAACAGAGAACACTAAACCTAGATGTGGTGAGGTTTTCACCGCTGATTTTGTCCCATTTCTTCTTGCTCGAAAAGACCCAATGGTGGTGGTGATGGAGCCTTTGACAGCCGTTTATGAGCAAAAAAATGACCCAGATCGGAAGATGCTTTTAGGGCTTTTAGGGTTAGCCACTGAGTTGTTTGACAAATTGTACTCCTACTTCACGAAATTGTATTACAGTGGGGAGGTGGAGGAACGTTTAGGTTCGCGGCCTTAGAAATGGCCATTAAGAGCATAGCACAGGATGAGATAGAAGAGATAATAAGTTACAGAAGCAAAGTGCCGGTGCAGCGGTGAAGAAGGAGCTAGGATTATTGTTTGTGGTTTAGCTGCTATAGGGGAGGGGGAAGAATGTAGACCAAAAAAATTGGGGAAGAGGTCTATGATTTCAATCCCAAAGGGGCTCATGAACCCTCCATTACCACGTTTAGCTAAGTGCTCGTTTTTTAGTAAAACGCACGAGTAGGAGTGACAATTAGGGAACCGGATTCACCCCCTTCAACCGATCCAGGCTCTGAGAGTGATTCACGTTCTTATGGGCATATGAGCATGAGGGAGGTGATTCAACTTTCATATGAGTTGATGGGGGAGCTTGAAGTGCTATGTAGAATCCAAGTATTAAGAATTTCCATCTTTCTCTATTTTCTCTCTTAACATCAATACTTATGGTGTTTCCAAATTTTGGCGAAGTTGCAAATGTTGATAAGTGTTATGTCGTGATATTCTGGTGTAGCACTTATCAACATAACATGATATTTACAACTTCTACACCACAATTTGAAAACACCACAAGTATTGATACAGATAGAAAATGGAGAAAGATGGAAATTCTTAATACTTGGATTTTACATAGCACTTCAAGCTCCCCCCATCGACTACGAATCTGATGAAAGTTGAAACACCTCCCTCATACTCATATGCCCACCCATAAGCCAGAGCTTGAATCAGTTGAAGGGGGTGAATCCAGTTCCCTAATTGCCACCCCTACTCCGTGCGTTTTACTCTATAACGAGCGCTTACCAAAACGTGATAATGGAGGCTTGACAAGCAAAGGCTTCACGAGCCCCTTTGGGATTGAGATCCTAGGCCTCTTCCACAATTTCTTTTGGCTACATTCATCCCCCTCCCTCATAGGGGCTAAAACACAAACAATCAGGCGTCGTCACCGGTGGCGCTTCAACCTTCTTCACCGCCGGCACTTTGCTTACGTAACTTATTATCTATCTGGGTCACTTTCTTGCTCATAAACGCCTCTCAAAGGCTCCATCACCACCATTGGGTCTTTTCGAGCAAGAAAAACAAGAAGAAATGGGACAAAAATCGGCAGTGAAAAACTTAACAGATCTAGATTTAGCATTTTTTTTAAAGAGAAGAGAGAGAAGAAGATGGAACTAGGGTAGATGGATCATAAATTGTGGTAGTTGGAGGAAATGGGTACTTGGGTAGTTTAATTTGATTTAGGTGGATGAGAATCATTAAATGTGGTGGGAAACATTAATTGGGTAAATTGTTGTTAGGATATAATAATCAATTTTTTAATTGCATAATTAAGGGCATTTTAGTAATTTCACAAAAAAAACTTACTAAAATAAGAAAACTTCAAGCTTGTTGCATTTATTGTGTTACGGCCTAAAATAGCGAAAGGTGTGTAACCTTTTGTTACGGAAGAGGTACATAGTTACATAAGAATTCGATATTTTATGATCATAAAGGCAGGGCTTTTAGGATCAAATAATCCATAATGGGTTTCATGGTACGAATACAAAGTATGAGTATATAATTGTTCTTTGCGAAGTGACAACTCATTTTTTTCACTCAAGCGCCTGTAATTAATAGAACGACAAAAGGTACAAGTATTACTCTAATATTGCTACTACAACTACTAGGGTATAACATCTAGATTACGTTAAATGAATATACTAATAAAACATAGTATGAACACCCATGAACATAAATCTTTAGGTTGTGCAATAAAGAAAGGAAGGACTTCAATTATAAGAAATGGCAACCAAAGAGAAGACTTGACTACATGCAAAAGGAGGCTAGGGGGAAGGAATACACAACAAACCTTTCAAGTAAGGCTCCCTACTTGAGATACACTACACTTATTTTGGTATGCTATAGGTTCTCATAAGGGCCATGTTCTCGATAAAAACCTAGATAAGCCTTTTTTATACTTTGCCTCCATCTAAATCTACCTCTTCTTTTCTTACAGTCTCTTAAGGTGACTATACATTTTCTACAAGTGCATGAGATGCCTCCATTAAGACTAGTTAACAGACCATCTTATTCTTGCCACATGCATCTTATATGCAGTGTAGGCCACCCTCATCCTACATTGCACATGTATAAATAAACATGTATCAGCTTACAGTTTATACTTCCATTCTGTAGGGGCCCAATGGGAAAATAGGCAAGAATGGAGAAACAATAAGAAAAGCTCAATACAATCCAAAAGCCTAAGGCCCTAAGCTAGTGGGTTGAGGTATTAGCTACTTTATAAACCACTCTTCTTGCTTCTTCGATGTGGGACACTTTTTCTCTTTTATTTTCCAACTTGCTATAGGACCTCAACACACACAAAACTAAACGTTCATACATTTGGAAATTTTTGGCTTTTGGAACATCTAAGCATGTAAACTAAAATATATAGTGGGTGGATTATGGACTTATAAGTTATAACCAATCTCACTGATATCAAAAAAAAAAATCCTCGACTTACACCTTCACAACCACATTATCAAACCCTGCAAACTGGCACGAACCTTGTACGGGTGATTATGTAAACCCAACTTCCAACATCAATTCGTCTATGTACACTGGAATATTTTTTTCACCTCAACAATTCCTGTAGACTTTTGAGAATCCCTCTCCCAAATGGCCAAATCATAAATCGACCCAAAAGCTTGGTTTTAAATTCGAGATGTCCTCCTTTTTAACATCATATGTCTTTGAGCTTCCACGAACATAGTTGTAAACGACTTCGCTCTTGTTAAGCTGATCTTTAATTTCTGTGCAGGTTCGAGTTCATAATCAAGAACCGGACCAAGGAGGTTTGGAATGCGTGCGAAGTCCAACAACCATGAAACTTGTTTGGTTCACTTGGCAAAGCCAGATTTTGTCATTTTTATCCACTCTTTCTATACCCTTTCTCATTAATATCACCACTAATACACCACTCAGTAACCACTATTAAACAACAGGAAGTTAGATTGTGATTGCAGTTAAAGTCACAAAACCACCTCCAGAAGCAAATCAGATGGTCTGTGGCTGTCACAGCCGAATTCTTGATTGTAGTAAGTATAAAAATCATTTTGATGCAATTGTGGAAGCTGACGTCAAATCCCTGGAGCTAGAGCCTTAAGGTAGAAGAAACTTGGCCACTGTCTCCATACAGGCATAAGTTGGGAATCCCAAAATCATCCCACGTGCACAGAGGGCCAAAAATTCTCTATTCACAGAAGGCCTTAGTAAAAGAAAACAGAGATACCAAAGGATTCAAACGCAATAGCACATCTGGACCCAGTAAGGAGCTGATATAACAACATGGCATCAACTACTTGCTAAAGACAATCACTTTGCATCAGTTCAGGGTGCAATTTGGATTAGAAAACTTACAGTAGGTGCCAGGAGGCCTCCAAATAGCATAACGCCAGCAATAAGGGAGAAACAAGTAGCATAGTATTGCTTGAGGTTCGCTGAGCTCTGCATGGGATTGAATGATAATAAGTAGACAATGAATGTTCATAACTGAAAACGTAGAGGAAATCACAAACCAAAACAAAGAACCAAAATATAAGTTAGAGCAAAAGCAAGTATGAAGCAATATTATGACCGTGAGACGATACTTCCAAAGTTCCAATCATACGGGAAAAAGAAAATTAAAACTTACCAGAGGCGGCAAAAATGGGATAAATGACGGGAAACTTGGTAGTTCGTTTTCCTGTTCCTCTTGTAAGATTCCCAACTCCGAACTTTTTATTCTCTGTTGTATCCTAAGCCTACGAACCTGGGTGACAAACAAATGAAGCACACAGATACATTCATATGCTAAGAATATAAAACAAAACAAACTATATTATTAATGAAAACATGTGAACTGTAAGCACAAAAGTTCAGGAACGAGGACAAGGACTCTGATAAGATATACATTAAACTTAATACAATGGCACAGGCCAACTACGGACATTGATCCTCTGAAAATCCTTAGCCAATAAACCTGTATAGCAAAGATTTGAAGCACCAAAATACTCTACTTGGCAGGATGACCTTTATCTAATTCCATGTTAAGCCACGACGTGAAAAAGAGAAGATCTCTTCTCTTCCGCTCTTCTCCAGTGAAGAGATTGGCATTTTAGAAAAATATATATCATATACCCAGATCAGCCATGTCAGCTGACCACATATTATGATTTTTAACATTGATCAGCTGATATTTGATAACTTGAAACAGGATGGCCTACTGTAGGCAATTGGTACGAGATCAAACTTGACATAGCTCGACATGTAGGTTGAGAACACAACATGGTTCATGATATAGACAAACAGTAACCACTTTCCTACTAACCTCTTCCATATGCAAGAAGATTTTATTTCGGCGGCTCCGAATGTTATCTTGAATCTCTTGCATTTCCATTTTAGCAAAATCCTGAACTGTTTCAGGCCCTTCTATAATACAAAAACTGCAACAGAGCATACATTCATCATAACAAAAAGAAATCTAGTCGCTGACTGAGCACTATGTTTATATACTCTAAAATCCAGTATTAAAAGCGTTGAACTTCAAACAGGAGAGAAACCTATAACCATCAGAAACCACATTAAGGCTCCCGCTCTAGACAGCTATGTCAAACAGAACTACTCTATGTTTGTCAATTTGACTCCTAATCCTATCAGCAAAGCCATAGCTAAGAACCACCTATGCACTCCAATAAAACAAAAAAAACTTTTGCTATATTAGATTTGGAAAACACAGCACCTCAAAAAAGCTATTGTGATATGACCTGAAGTTCATCTTAAGCATTAAGTTTATTCAGAATTGTAGTTAGATTTTAAAAAGTCAACCACTTTGAAACCTTTGGATTCCATAAAACATATGGATACATAAAATACCAGGATGTAGGGTCTTCTAAGTTTTCGCAGTATTATTCAGATATCATAAGAAGATGATTCTTCACACCCATCAGAATAAAATGCAGAGAAAGAACACTTTAACAAGCCTACCATACTTGCTATGTGAAATTCAGTGAAAGAATCTGCCCATATCTAAGCCCAAGCCAAAAATATGGGGGAGGGGGTCTGGGTTAATAATGATGTAAAGGTAAAACAATAAGCTTCATTATACTGCAATCCTGACACACAAGATAATATTTAATCCATCTCATCTTAGACCTATGAACACCTTTCAAGATCACTACCCAGATAGTAAATCCTGCAATCCAATCTGCCAAGATCAAACGGAAAGTAGTTCTACGGCAAAACAAAAAAATATCTTTCTAGCATCCAAGGTTTATAAAATGACACGTAAACAAATTTGAGAGGTTCTATAAGCAGAAAATTGAAGAGACACACAGCAGGCGACGGCAAGTCAGTCTTATGAGCCTAAAGGAAAATTAATTTAGGACCTCCAGCGTCATTGAATGCTATTTAGTTACCATGAAGCAAAAAACATTTATTTGAGTGAGTAACTCTAAAAAATATTGAGCTTTAGCAGAAGGGTTTACTCTTCCGACTAGTGAAAGAAAAAGTAGCTCAAGTATTTCACCTGAAAATTTGATTTTTCTCGCATGTCATTCAACCTGTTCTAATGGTACTACGTGTTGCGTTTGCGCCTAGCCTCACACAGACAACAATACCATAGTGAGCAAAAAAAAATCAGCGAAATGGCACACAAAGATTTAACATGGCTCAGCAAATCGCCTACATCTTCCTTATTCACCCTAGGTGTATTCTTACGTGAAGATGGCAGAAAAATACATACAGATACAGTAGACTAGCAGTAAACACTCTTTTCACTTTCTTAAGAACTTTCCCATCTTTATAGTAGTGATAATCTGCTAATTACATAACGCATGATAGTATAATGAGCACCCAACTAGAATGTGAAGATATACTTGATCAGTTGCTCCCCAAGATATAATAATGACATATATCCATACATACCGCCTCGGTCACATCTCGATAGGGACTTTACAAGATAGAATTTTCCCAAAATAAAGACAAAAGGAACAATCAAATATAAATCAGGCTCCACTGCAGAATTACATCCAAAGCAATCCCAGATTATGTTTACTCACTGCTAAATGTCCCACAAAAGGAGCATGCACACCTACAATTCCAATATGTTTTTGCAGTAAATGTAGTATGTTACCCATGCCATAGGACAAGCCATGTACTCGTCATTCTTTGATCACTACTTTATGGAGCCCTTCGTTTTCTAGTGATGTACTTATTTTCGTTCAATTCTTCTTCAATAAAATATAATGATCGAGAAAATACACCATCCATTACATATTAGAAGGCCACATTTGATTTTGTGGTCAAACCTTATCAATCTTGAGCACCCTTTTCCATCTCTAAAACATATGTAATGATATAAAAGGATTTTGTAATACAAATCCAAAAATGATATGTAGACACTTTCATTTAGTACATGTTTCAACAAATTTATCAAAATTAGCATGGTTTGCCCACCAAAACCAAATATGGCCTATACTTTTCAATTGGGTTTAGTTTGGGTAAGCCAACCACTTGAGCCCTAATTTCAAGCTTTATATCCTCCAAGGACAAAATATTAATAAGAATGATCGTAAGCCTATATTGGAAGAGAAAGTGCAAAAAGAAGCGACCCAAGTCCTAGCAGTCGTGCTAAATGGTGATTCAACATAGATTCCACATCTTGGAACCAATCCAATTTAGCTAGCTCTAGCCTATCTTTTGTTTCATTTCTTCTGAAAGTATTTCAAACACTTTTTTGGTTATGGATCTACTAGCAGATATTCAAAGTCAATACACCCTATGCTACGATTTTCAACGATATATATAAGCATATCATTTAGCCTCGGTTCTTTTCATCTCAAGATAATCACTTGGGGAAGTGAGCTGATAAGTTGATATAGGTTCCGATAAGTTCAGATAACAAGTCTCCAGCTTCAATACACTATAAGTTCAACTAAGTTGTATTAAATTCCAAAAAGTCCGGGGTACGAAATTCATAGAAAGCAAATTAAAGTAAGTTGTAATAAATTCCTATAAATTCAGAAAATGGGGATCCAAATTCAATAGAGCACTAAGTTGTAATAAATTGTGACAAGACCGATAATGGGTACCCAAATTCAATAGAGTATAAGTTGAAATACCAAGTTATAAAAACTCATTAATTGGAGCCTACAATCAAGTTGAAAGTAAGTAGTGAATGCATATATAGATAGATAGATGGATAAAGAACCAAACAACATCTAAACAAACTCTGAAATACAACAATAAAATAGTGTGAGAGAGAGAGAGAGAGAGAGAATTACGCGGAATTGGAGGAATCAGAAGAATCAGGGGAAGAGGAAGAAAAGGGAGCAGGATCAGATTCTGAGGCCATCGACGAAGACGAAGACATACAACGCGATCTGGAGGTGGAAGTGAAATAGAGGTTTGTAGGAGTGAACCTGGAAGAGGAAGGTGGAGAATTGTGGTGGTACAAAATTAAGGGTTTAGTTAGCTGACAAAACGTCATTATTCTACCTGAACTTATCATTTCTTTGCTTTTGGCTTGGCTTAGCTCTGCTTAGCTTGGTGGGTATCAGAACTGCTGCTGTTTCTCTCCGATCACCACTCACACTCATTCCACTCCATCTTAATTGTTAAAGCTCACTAGAGAGTAGAGAGTAGAGAGTAGAGAGTTACTAGAGAGTAGAGAGAGGCGGTTTCTGTTGCAGTTGGAGTTGCACACCGTTAGCTTGTCCCTTCGAGTCCGGATCATTTATGTCCCATTTGGTGTCCAATTTTTTATTATTTTATCCTATAACTTAAATAAAATAATTTTTTTATTTATTTGTACATTCTCCCTACTAGTAAAGACTCCTCAAACATAAAAAAAAAATAAAAAAAAAATAAAAAAAAAACTAATTTCACTTAGTAAAATAAAGGGCAAACATAATTTTTTTCCTTTTCGCTCTTTATTTTAATGAGTGAATATTATTTTCTATATTTTTCTTTTTGAGGAGTCTTTACTAGTAGAGAGAATGTACAAAATAAACAAAAAAATTATTTTATTTAAGTTATGTGACAAAATAATAGATAATGAGACACCAAATGAGACACTATATGGGATAGATGATCCGGACTCCTTGATTAGGGCCCTCTTTTTTAGCGAAAATTCTACCGTAAACATCGTGTACCGTTGTGTACCATTATTCAGTAGACGACGGTTGCCGTTATGTACCACAATAACTAACTCCTATAATTAAGTATATTAAGAATATTAAAGGATTTTAAATTTTAAAAAATTAATCGGGATAACCCATCATCATTAATGTTGCGCTTAACTCTTATTATTAAGTATATTAAGTATATTAAGAATATTCTATCAACAAAAAAGTATATTAAGAATATTAAAAGATTTTAAAAAATTAATCGATAACCCATCATCAAAACGAAAGAAAGGTAAGTCAGTGTGGGTGGCATTTGGCAATGTAGTTCATATTAGTAACGATTCAATCATATTCAAGATGTGAACAAGTCATTGCAACTTTAAGGAGAATCAATGCAGTTCTAGAGAGCAGTCGTCAAGGAAGAGAATCACACAACAAGCAGATGTGACTGAAAGATGTCAGTCTATAAGAGTGAGCCCAGTGGCTGATCTCAAGAGAGAGGGTGTACTTTTATTATAAAAAAAAAAATAAGAGAGAGAAAAAAGTGGAAGGAAAATATTGAAAATCTGATTGTAGTGAAGATCTCATTTGGAGAGATTATCACTTAAAAAAGAGGGAAGAGGGAGGAGAGGTTGTACACATGGCAATGGGATATGAAAAGAGGAACAACAAGGATACATGTGGCAAGAGGAGATTGGTGCTGCTTGTGTCATGTGGGACCCATATATAAAGGTAAAGATCCAAAATCATGGATAAACCACTGGGATGAAAAAATTGTGATAAAGTGAATAGTAGATTATTAATGAGTTGGAAGACAAAGAAAGTAATAAAACAATTGAAGATCTTATTTTTTAGATCAACCATTGGTTATACTCTAAGGTTATAATAACATGACCTCACAAAGGGTATAGCAACCAACATCAGTCGAGCCACACAAAAGGAAGACCACTCATACCACAATCATTCAATTCTTTGGCACACCAGAGACTATCGAAGTGTTTCCTTTTGCAGTTTGTTAAGGTAGTTTTTAAAAAGCACATGGGTATCACTGGCGGAGTTCTATTCTAAATGCAACCTATATGCATCCATGAATGTATAATGCAGGGAAAACTAAACCTATGTGCATCCTAAACATGTGACTAAATGCAAAAATAGAAAAGAAATGCGGCTACTATGTATGCTCTAAAAATGCCTAGTATGCAACCTAATATATACATATATATATTCTCCCCCAAGCTAAATATAAACTCACCCTCGGAGTGTTCAAGCAAAGAGAAAATAAGAGAGGAGGTAAACTAAATAAGATAAGGAGTAGGGTCTTAGATTACCTCGCGAAAGTGCTCTTTTAGGATCATTTGCTAGAAATTACCACTAAATAATTTGAGAAAGATCTCAATAGTTTGTCATAAGCATTAGCACACATTTCACAATGGATTAAATAGGTAAGACATAAACAAAGAACATGCACACATTTCCATGCAATCATATGTTTACCAAGAGATGAGTGTCGAAAATAATGAAATTTCCTAGAAAATCCTGGAAAGTGCGAAGAATAAACAACAAGATTCAAATAAAAAGAAGAAGACAATGAGTTCTCCTTTTGATGGTCCTTGCAAAATTAAAGCTCGATCCAGTCCTGGATGATTTTCATTTGAGTCTTGTGAAGGTTTAAGGAGGCCAAAGGCTCTTCTAATGGTGAAACTTTGAGGAGAGGGGATAATATGAGGAAGGAAGGAACTATGTCGAGTTTCCTTGAAAAGGGAACATGAAGGGAACGAGTAGAAACAAAGTTTCGTCAACCACTTCTTAAACATCATTAGACTCTATAGTGTAAGCTTTCTCAACAAATGATATCTCGACTATGGGGTTCTCATCCAAATCTCAATCATCATCTTCATTGTTTATAGTCATGAAAGAGTGATTTTGATTATTGCTCATTGGTTTGATTGATCTTTTCCTAGCTTCAACAATGTCGTCCATCATAGAATCACATCTCTTTAATAAGGACATATTTTCTTCCATTAAGAAACTCATTTCTTTGAGAAAGTTATCGGTTTCAGGATAGACATGTAGTTCACAGCTAGAGACATCTTCTAAATCTGATAAAGTACGTAGTAATTCCATGGTCTAACTCATAAGTGTCTCTGGATAGCCACCCAAAGAAATTTCATGCTTCATCGAAGTGTTGGGATCGAAAATCACCTTTAAATATAGACTTCACCACTTCTCTTGTATGCATATTCAAACCCTCATACATTAGCACCTGACATATCTCCTAAAGTTGAAGTCTATACTTAGTTAGAAGAGTGTTCTCAAACTGCTGATAATAATTCCAAAATGGTTCATCCTCATATTGAGGAAAAAAGAAGCTTGCCATTTTTTTAATTTTTTTTAGAAAGAAAAAAATAATACTAAAAAATTATATACCAATAACTACACTCATATAAACACCACATAAAATAAAAAAAAACCAATAATAAAAAGAAAAACATTTAAGCAATTTCAAACTTAAGAAAAAATTAATCGGTAGTGTTAGAAACTGACTGTTTACAATGACTGAACAAAGACTAAATTCAAGGCTGTGTCGCGGTAGAAGACCACTGACTTGAAAGCAATTACGGCCCGACTATGGTGGTAATCGCAACTGGCCGGAAAGCTCCCCAAGGTTAACACAGCGACCTTTCTAAGTCACCACTAACAGAGAAAGATCTTGGAGACTGATTAAGCACGTACCCAGTGTTTAGAAGAGAGAAAGAAGAAGAGAAGAGAAGTGAATTTCGGATGCAAAACTGAGGTAGCAGTGGACTGATTTTATAGTAAAAGAATCAGGCCAAATAAAGAAGGTAATAAACAGAGGGAGGAAATCAAGGGCGACAATAAAGGCCATTAACACTGTAACGTTTAACAACGTTTCAGTTTTACATGTTACCGTTACACACAGTTGTGCTCGGGTCCAAAAAGATAAGCTCCAGCTCAGCTCTTCCCAGAACCCAGAACCCAGATCCCAGATCCCAGATCCCAGGCCCAGCCCAGTGCGGTCCGGTCCGGGCGGGCGGCGCGAGCGCGAATGTGTGTGATAGCAAGCCCAAACCCAAGTTTGATCTCCAACCACAAAAACCAACCAAGTACTCAACTCAATAAACATGAAGAGGAAGGGAGTTAATAAACAAAGGCAAGCTCCCTTCCATAGGAGATGTGGGATGTTTGGGAAAAACACAAGTAGGCTTTGCAAGCCTTAACTCCAACAATCCCCCACAAAGGCTTTGAAAAGCAAAAGAAATTCCTGGGTAAGGAAAGGGAGGTACTTAAGCATCAATATCTTTCGATTTGAATTGATACATAGTGGAGTGAAGCAACAACTTACTTTCTAGTGAGTGAATTTCTCTTGAACTCACCAGAGTTCCGTTGAGACCCCCACAACACATACCTACCTTAAGAACGTGCAGTCTCCGCGATACAACACAAGCGCTTTATAGCCATGCGCACACCTTGGGTCTCATAAGTGCTCTAGAAAGACAGCCCAGTCTTTCATAGAAGGCGGCTTAACCTCCACACTTACGTAGGTAGTCCATTAAGTGTTCCTCAATAACACCACCCCGAGGGATATGAAACTATTAAGAGCAGAAGCTCAACCTCACAATATAAATCCATCAAGTGCGTCTCAATAGCACCACCAAACAGGCTATGGATTTAGAAAGCACTACCAACACGCCATAGGGATGAGTAATGTAGTGCACGTTAAGATTCTATGGCTTCGTTTGACCACAAACGGGTATCCACCATAAACTCTCAACTAATGGGCCTAAGCCCCATCCCCCTCGACGACTCTAGGACAACTCTCCTAGATAATCCCTTAGTAAAGGGATCAGCAAGATTTCTTTCGGACCTGACATAGTCCAAAGAAATCACCCCATTTTTCAGGAGTTGTTTCACGACTCCATGTCTGATCCGTATGTGTCTTTCCTTACCATTGTAGACACTGTTCTTAGCAACGCCAATGGCTGCTTGAGAATCACAGTGAAGGGAGACAGGAGCACCCTGCCCTCCCATAATGGAATATCAGACAAAAGGTTTCTCAACCACTCAGCTTCTTGCCCTGCCAACTCGAGTGCAATAAACTCAGACTCCATGGTTGAGCGTGCTATACAAGTCTGTTTCGAAGATTTCCACGAAATAGCACCACAACCAAGAGTGAACACGTAACCACTAGTTGAACTAATCTCATCATTACCTGAAACCCAGTTTGCATCACAAAATCCTTCAAGTACAGCAGGAAATTTAGAGTAGTGCAAACATAGATCAACTGTTCCTTTCAGGTATCTAAGAAGACGATGAAGAGCATTCCAATGTTCATTACTAGGGTTATGAGTATACTGACTCAGTCGACTCACTGCATAAGCTATGTCAGGTCGAGTACAGTTCATGAGGTACATCAAACTACCTATGACTTTCGCATATTCACTTTGAGAAACACTTTCTCCTAAATTCTTAGTCAAATGAATACTAGGGTCATAGGGTGTACTCACTGGAGCAACATCAAAGGAGTTAAATTTTTTAAGCACCTTTTCCACATAATGAGACTGACTAAGGGAGATGCGACCGGAGGTTTTCTTAAGTCTTACTCCTAAAATCACATCAGCTTCTCCCAAATCCTTCATCTCAAACTTCGATGCCAAGAAAAGTTTAGTATCATTGACCACCTTTAAATTGTTACCAAAGATCAACATGTCATCCACATAAAGACATATGATTACACAATCTGATCCTATTAGCTTTGAGTAAACGCAAGAGTCAGAGTTGTTGACAATGAAGCCATTTGACACAATAGTACCGTCAAATTTTTCATACCACTGTTTTGGTGCTTGTTTGAGACCATATAAGGACTTCCTCAACTTACACACTTTATCTTCTTGACCTTGCACCACGAAACCCTCAGGTTGAGACATATAAATCTCCTCCTCTAAGTCACCATTCAAGAAAGCAGTCTTAACATCCATCTGATGTATGACTAAGTCATGAACAGCAGCAAGAGCTAACAGGGTCCTAATGGTGGCTATCTTAGTCACAGGAGAATAAGTGTCAAAGTAATCTAGTCCTTTCCTTTGAGTGAAGCCCCTAATCACAAGTCTGGCTTTAAACCTCTCAATGGTCCCATCAGGTCTCAACTTCTTTTTAAAGATCCATTTGCTATCTATGGTCTTTGATCCCTTAGGTAAGTAAGTTAACTCCCAAGTGGAGTTAGACACTATGGAATCTAGCTCGCTCTTAATGGCCTCTTTCCAAAAACTAGCATCCACAGATCTCATTGCTTCCTCAAAAGTCTTAGGGTCCTCTTCTATCATGAAAGCATAGACCAATTCATCACTCAACAAGTCAATACAAGAGCTCTCAGACAGAAAAGCAGTGACAAAATCAGAACCAAAGTCTTTTGCTACTCTAGGTCTTTTACTTCTCCTAGGTTCATCTATAGCACCAGAACTACTAACATGCAAATCAACTGAAGTACTACTTAAAGTCAAATCAGCAGGAACATTACTAGTAGGTAAGGGAACGTCGTGCGTAGAACAAGTAGGTAAAACAACCGTAGGAGAAGAACATGAAGGCATGGAAGCAACATCACCCTTTTTCAAGGGAAAAACATGTTCAAAGAACTCAGCGTCTCTGTACTCACAAATAGACCTATCACTCAAAGTCATGAACCTATAGGCAGCATGAGCATAACCAATAAATACTGCATCAAAGGTCTTAGGTCCAATGTTTGACCTTTTATAGTCAGGTAGCCCAACTTTAGCTAGACACCCCCACACTCTCAAGAAGCTTAAGTTTGGAGTAAACCCCTTCCATAATTCATAGGGAGTCTTATCTAACCTTTTGTGAGGTACTCTGTTAAGAACATGACAGGCTGAAAGGACTGCTTCCCCCCACATTTCATCAGGCAACCCAGAACTTACAAGCATAGCATTCATCATGTTTTTCAAAGACCTATTTTTCCGTTCAGCTATACCATTCTGTTGGGGTACATAAGGTGCACTAAGTTCATGAATAATACCCAATTTCTCACAATGGTCATTCAAAGAGAAGTTTTCAAACTCTCTACCTCTGTCAGATCTAACCCTCTTGATTTTCCTATCAAGTTGGTTTTCTACTTCGGCCTTATATTTGATGAAAGCTTCCCCTGCCTCACTTTTGGCTTTGAGAAGGTAAATCTTAGTGTACCTCGAAAAATCATCAACAAATGAAATATACCAGAATTTTCCTCCTCTACTTCTAGTGTTCTGGAAGTCAGCCAAGTCCGTATGAATTAACTCTAGAAGTTGTGTAGTCCTTTGAGTCACAGTTTTGCAAGGTTTCTTAGTGAATTTTGCTTCAACACAAACTGGACACTTAGAAAACTCAGAAGTCGACAGATTAGGAATTAAAGCTAAGGTCCTTAGTCTCTTAATGGAAGCAACATTCACATGCCCTAATCTACCATGCCACAAATTGAAAGACTCAGCAATATAAGCAGAACCAGAAACAGTTTTATTAAAAACAGCAGAAATAGAAGAAGCAACATTCAGAATAAATAAACCTCCACTTAAATACCCCTTCCCAACAAATTCCCCACCACGAGTCATTACAACTTTGTCAGCCTCAAAAACAATTTTCAAACCAGCTTTGTTTAATAAGGCACCAGACACTAAGTTGCGACGCATAGTAGGAACATACAACACATTTGAAAGGGAGAGGGTTTTTCCAGAGGTAAGTTTAAGAGTGACCTTTCCTCGTCCAAGTACTCCAGCAGTTGCAGCATTGCCCATGTAGACACACTCGCCTTCAGAAGCATCCTGAAAATCATGGAGCAGCTCCTTGTTTGCACAGAAATGTCTTGAAGCCCCAGTGTCCAGAATCCAATCAGTACTGTTCTCGATCAGATTTGCTTCAACAACCACAGCAGCGACAATGTCGTTTGATTCAGCAAGGTTGGCCTGAGGTCCTTGTTTTTGCACAGAACCTTGGCGTTGAGGGCATTGGTAAGCCTTATGATCTGGCTTGCCACAGACATAACAGAGGACAGACTTCTTTTGAATCTTGCTATCCGGTTTGTTAAATTTGTCTTGCTTCTTTCCTTTGTTATTACCCTTTTTCCCTTTTCCCTTAAACTTATCAAAGCCTGATGGAGCAGCAGATTCCACCAGGTTAGCTTTAGTGGTATTAACAGAAACTGAATCTAGATTGTCCTTAAGGCGATTTGCCTCTTCAATCCTCATATGACTAATTAATTCCTGAAGAGACAGGAATTCTTTTCTGTGTTTCAGATTATTTCTAAAATCTCTCCAAGAAGGGGGAAATTTTTCTAGTAAAACATTAGCTTGAAATACTTCACAAATTTTCATGTCCTCATTAAGAACATCAGCACAGAGATTTTCGAACTCATGAACTTGATCCATGACTGGCTTATCATCAACCATACGGAAAGCTAGCCACTTGCCAACAACATATTTCTGTTTTCAAGCATCATCAGCCCCATATTTTTTCTCAAGGGCCTCCCAAATCAGTTTTGAACTTTTATGAACCATAAACAAATCATACAGATTATTGATCATCAGATTAAGGAGGTGGAAACGGACAGTTTTATTATCTTTTACATATTTTTCAATTTCGTCCTCTTTCTTCTTAATTTCAGTAGCAGAAAGAGAAGAGGATGAGTCACCTGTAGTAGTAAGCGCAGTGGGACAGTCCTTGAAAAGGACGTAGTCAATGTCCAATTGCTCAAAGAACATCAGCAGTTTCGAAGACCAACGTTTGTAGTTGTTTCCGTCAAGAGATTCGAGCTTGGACAGATGAGACACGGATTTGCTTGAAAAATCAGCCATTGCAAATTAAAATAATAATTGCTTTCAAATTGTTAGAAACTGACTGTTTACAATGACTGAACAAAGACTAAATTCAAGGCTGTGTCGCGGTAGAAGACCACTGACTTGAAAGCAATTACGTCCCAACTATGGTGGTAATCGCAACTGGCCGGAAAGCTCCCCAAGGTTAACACAGCGACCTTTCTAAGTCACCACTAACAGAGAAAGATCTTGGAGACTGATTAAGCACGTACCCAGTGTTTAGAAGAGAGAAAGAAGAAGAGAAGAGAAGAGAAGTGAATTTCGGATGCAAAACTGAGGTAGCAGTGGACTGATTTTATAGTAAAAGAATCAGGCCAAAAAAAGAAGGTAATAAACAGAGGGAGGAAATCAAGGGCGACAATAAAGGCCATTAACACTGTAACGTTTAACAACGTTTCAGTTTTACATGTTACCGTTACACACAGTTGTGCTCGGGTCCAAAAAGATAAGCTCAAGCTCAGCTCTTCCCAGAACCCAGAACCCAGAACCCAGAACCCAGATCCCAGATCCCAGATCCCAGGTCCCAGGTCCCAGGCCCAGCCCAGTCCGGTCGTGTCCGGGCGGGCGGCGCGCGCGCGCGCGTGTGTGTGATAGCAAGCCCAAACCCAAGTTTGATCTCCAACCACAAAAACCAACCAAGTACTCAACTCAATAAACATGAAGAGGAAGGGAGTTAATAAACAAAGGCAAGCTCCCTTCCATAGGAGATGTGGGATGTTTGGGAAAAACACAAGTAGGCTTTGCAAGCCTTAACTCCAACAGGTAGCACAATTTCCCTGGCAATGGTGGCATTTTGATAAGAGTTTTTTAGTGTGTCGTTAAGGCACCAAAAATCACTTTCCAAACAATATTTATAACACCTAACAAGCAATTACTATGGTCATAGTAAGGGCAAGTCAAGGGTCAATCCACAGGGAAAAAGGGATTAACTAAAGCCTGATAAGTCTAAAACTACCCAAGTGAATGGTATTTGGGGTATTCCAGGGGTCGAATCGTACCAAGTAACAACTAACTAAGTAATGAGAACTAGAAATCAAATATGAGATGTAAATAATAAAGGAAACGCTAGATTTCGGGCTACTAGTATGAACTCGGGCTAGACAACGACTATCAATGCAATAGTCAATCAATTAATCGATTACTTGAGTCCTCTCTCGAATGGTCCTCAAGAGTAATCGATTAATCAATTAATCCGATCCTCTCTCGAATGTCTTCAGTCAATTGATCAAAAGATTCAATGAGTGCGGAAAACCCTAATTAAAGGATACCCTTATTTCCTACCCAATCTCTTGGCCTAGAAAATAAGTCAATACACGGAAATGACGAAAGAATTCAGCATTCAACGAAGAATAATTGAAACCCTAAATGCCCTAGCATAGTTGAGATCAATCTATCTTAAGGTGTTAAAACACAAAAATCAATGCTTAATCATCATAATATAACTCAATTACATTAACAATCTACATTGAACCCTAATTCATACTTTCACCCAAACCCTAGATATGAAACTACTCACTAATCATGGGTTGTAAGCAAATAACATCAATTAGGGTAAATATGATTAACAATAAGAATGAAAAGCAGAGAAGATATTAAGAAAATAATACTTGGATTTAGGCTCCATTTGTTTTAATGGAAAACAATTTTCATGGAAAATCACTTTTTAAGAAAAACAATATTTAATGGAAAACATGAGGAAAACTTAGGGAGATAAGGTAAATGGAGTAAAAGAGAAGGAAAGATGGGAGTAGAGAATAAAGAGAAGTAAGAAGTGAAGAGGAAAATGTGGCATTACCTTCTTTACAAAAGTAAATTGGTTTGGATTGATGTTGTGTATCTTAAAGAGGTTAGCATGTGGGATTACAAGCCTCCCACATCAGCTAGTTGGTACTGGAAAGGTGTGTGTGAAGCTAAAGAGTCTCTGAAGCTCATTATGACTTAATCCAATCTGCTGAATATAGGTGTGTACCAGGTAAAACAAATCTACAAGCTTATGACTGGAGATGTTATGAGAGTCCATTGGGACAAATTTGTTGGTGCAGATTTGCTATTCCTAAACACAATTTTATTTGTCGGCTGAGTATCCAAGAGAGACTAAACACTAAGGATAGATTGTGTGCTTGGGGTGTATATCAATCTGCTACATGTCCTATCTGTGGTGATTGTGATGAATCTCATTTAGATCTATTCTTTCAATGTATATTCAGTTGTAGGGTGATGGTTGTTGTTATGAGGTGGATGACAGTTAGATGGGTGGACAGATCTTTAGATGCTTGGTAAAGTGGATTAGAAGATCCAAGATGCATAAATTTCATATAATGGTTCTGGTTGTGGTTGTCAATGCTTTTGTGTATGCAATCTGGAGGGTTAGAAATGATGCTTTTTGGAATGGAAGTGTTAGTACTCATAAAGTAGTATTCAGTAGAATTCAGTTTGAGGTCAAATGTAAAGTTAGTGCTTGTATTTCTGAATCTGTTTCTAGTTTTGGTAGATCTTTGTATGGGTGTCTAATTGATCTTCTTTGATTTCCTTGATGTGAAGGTCCATCCTAGATGATTCGTTCTTCCTTGGAAATCTTTAGGTTGTACTCCTTGGTTGAGCTAATATATCTTTCTTACTTGTTCAAAAAAAATGTAAATTGATTTTCCTCTTCTAAGAGCATTTTTCCATATTTAAGAAAATTATTTTCCACCCTTTACCAAAACAAACAAAGGAAAATGAAAGGGGGAAGAAATTCATTTTCCAAGAAAATGGTTTTCCACCAAAACAAACGGAGCCTAATTGAAGTTTCGATCTTCCAAAAGCAATGACAATGGAGGAGAATAAGTATTTGAGAGTGGTTGAGTGCTAAAAACTAAGATTCTAATGCTAATTAATCCACACTTGCAAAATACAGAGTTTACGCTACTTATAGTCTTTTATTTCAGTCAACTAAAAAATGGATAAAACGCGAACTACAGGTCCCCACAGTCGTGGACAAAACCCCACAATCGTGTGGACCTGATTCCCTAGAATAAGTGACCAAACCAAAAACTTTCTGTCTCCGATAAAATATGGACCCACGGCCATGGGCAATAACCCACGTCCGTGTAGGCTGTAGATAATGAACAACTCAACTTCAAACAGTCATAACTTCTGCTCTGGTGCTTTGTTTGAGAAATGTAGTATATCGTTGGAAAGCTATCGAAACGAACTTTTACCTTCACCTAGAATTACTTTCTTCCGATTTATGAATTAATAGTTATGTCCATTTGAAGTTCCCCATACAAGATTTTATTGTACTATGTGCTCCTTTGTGCGAGCGAGCATGGGGTATGTGCTAGCTAGCGCACTATTTCTCATTGTGTGCTCTATCTTTATTGCTTCCTTTGCCAACTATACTACTCATTATCATCCTTGGCCGTTTCACCTATATTATGAACATGACAAAATATGGTGAAAGCAAATATACTAGAAATCCGGTCAAAAAGGACTGAAAATCTAGCAAAATGTCACTATGATCAAGAATGATCATGTGAATAAAATAGAAGGGGAAAAGGAGAAGAAGGAGGGATTAAAGGGAGGAAAGAGGATCATAATAAGCTAAAAAGAGTCCGCAAAGTGTGTTAGAAATACACTTATCACACGTAATCACAAATGAGTACATACATCACAACCTAATGCACGTAAACCTAGCATGATACCACTAAGAAATAAAACATGATCAATATAATATGAATAAACATCGATCTCAAATTAAGACTTGACTTCACAAGACTACAAAGAATAATTCATTTAGTCCATTAAATTGTCAATAGATCGAGTTTTTCAACTAAACCTTGTCTTCAATTTAGAAGATGAATTACGGGCGCAACTCCGTAATCCCATGACCAACGATATCAAGGAACCTTTAAAATAAAATAGGGCCCTTTGATCAATATGGCCCCAAGAAAAGCCATGAGCTACCACCATGTACTCCAGCCCATACTAGTCTAAAACTTCAGACGTGCACAAGTCTAAAGCTATTGCTATTCACTTTCACTTCAAATGTTGGACCCTAACAAGACAACCAACACTTAACATGGATACAAAACCCAATAAAATACTTATGATTATTTAAAACGCTTAAATAATCGTTTGACTTTCAAAATAGTCAACTCTTAAATAATTAAATTAAATTAACACGAAAACTAATCATAAATATATTTATAAAATTCATAAAATTACGGAGGATTACATTACTATTATTATGATCTATTATCTGTTATTAATTATTATTCAGTTGAACTCAGTTCAGTCCAGTTGCATTCATGTTAATTGATTCAGTTCAGCTCCATTCAATTCAATTCACTTGTTTTCAGTGGAAGAGAACAAGCGTTTAAAGGGAAGAAACTTTCCTATACTATTCATCATTATCTCCTTACACAAGCTTTATTACGAACTTAAGTTCAACCTGTTCCGCATCCATCATCCAAGAGGAAGTTCCTACTTTAAATCTTAATTTGAAGTTGATGTCAAATTTTATACAATAGCTTCGGGTATTGCACAAGGAAAAACTAGTTTCCCCAAAAATAAGTTGAACAAATCGAGACCCTAATTGGTCCAACTCCACGACCTTAACCCCCATGAAAGGAGTCTCTTAATCTCGTGTCGTGTATCTAGTACAAGGTGATACAATAGATAATGTTCAACTTATTTTGATGTGAAGGTCTGAAGGACATATCGTGCTTAGAATAGTCGATAAAATTAATTCCAAATTTGAATTAATCATAGTATGCATATTTTTCAACAATTTCAAATTTTGGAGTGATAGTTGAAATTGATCTCAATCCTGAGTTAATCGATAAAGCTGGTAAAAAAGATGTGGTGTATTTCTATTTTGGTTCAATTCTAAAATATTTGTCCCTCCCCTTCTCCTGAAATTATGCATCCTACACTGAGATGTACCATGCTCACGGTAGAACCGATGACATTTTTGTTACAAGCAAAAGTTCATGGGTCAACTGATAATTAGCGCACATTAAAGCATCGATCTTCTTCCTTCTTCCTCTCTGTTACACTGAAGAACATATATTACTCTTTGAAAACTTCCTCTTCAAACTCCAGCCAATCACACCTAAACTAAATCTAGTAATCAAAGATTAATTTATCACAAAATTTGTCTTTAACTTTGTTGCAACAAATTTTTACTCTTTGACTTGGAAAGTTACCCCTCAAATCAATCTACAATGAGGAGAAAATCATTGTTTGAAGCATTCATCTATCATTTTCAACAATAGAAGAACAAATTATTGCAATAATGGTACATTTAATACAAGAATCTGTTCCATGTAAAATGAAAATTAAAATGCACAGTTTCTCTCTCTTAGATTTTCTCATTTGGGTAAAATATTTGCTCATTTTCTCAAATGAGTGAAGGTGTTTGCTAATTCAAGAAAGTGAACAGAAAAGTTTCTCACCTCTACATTTCTCTATCCTACGTTTCTCTCCACCTCCAAAATTTTCTCATTCACAATTTCTCACTTTTGTTTATCTGGAAAAACAAGTAATCATTTTTGTTACATTGAAAAAATGAGCGAGAGATTTTACTTATTTGAAAAAACAAGTGAAATATTTTGCTCATTTAAAGAGAAATTTATGCTCATTTTTTTTTCAGATGAGTATAGTTGTTTTCTCATTTGGGAATATAAGTAGTGAAATCTTCTTCTGAGACAAATGAGCAGAAATGGATGCAGACCTTCTCAAATGAGTGAGTAAAAAATAAATCTCAAATAAGTGACTTTTTCAGGATGAGTAGAAAAAACAATGAATTAACATTTTTGCTCTTTTGAGAAACTTTTCATTCAATTGAAAAAATTGCTCATTTGAGAAAACGAGCTGCCAGCTTTGCTCATTTGAAAACTTGAGCGAAAAAGTTTGCTCGTTTTGACAAATATTTTCTCGTTGAATTGTTTGCTCATTTGAGAAAATAAGCAGAATTATTTGTACTTTGACCGAAAGAGCATAAGTGTTTGATGACTTTTTCACCTTCATTAATTGCTTATTTTTCAGATTTTTTTCTAATTCGGGGAAAAATAATTTGTTAAAATTTTTCTAGTTTTGCTCATTTGTTCGTATTTTAAAACATATTTTGTTCATTTACTTATTACCTTTGTCAATCATGACTTAACCATTTTATTTACTGCGATTATATTGTTGAATTTAAATATGACATGAAAGACTTAAAAGAGAAAACATAAATTTGTAGCTTTCAATTTTAAAAAGAAAGAAACAGAGAGTTAAAAGATATTGAAAAGAAAGTAACAAGAAACAAAAAAGATAATAAGAAGAAAGTAAAAAAGAAACAAAAAACCAATGAAGCTAGGCCTAGAATTTGAACTGCAAGAGTGCTTCCTTAAGCTTGCTCTCGAAAACCACTAGAGCAACTGTCCACTTGTGATATTCATTGCGCGAGTTCTTTTTAAATCTATAGAAATTGCTTCGGGTGTACCTAGCGCACAGTACATCGGGGTTTATAGTAATCATTGTACCTTGTCTCATATTTCTTTGCCTTTTGTTTGGGCCCCTTCCAGTCATGGCCCACCTAACCGGTAAAATGACTAAAATACCCTTAGGGGGCAAAATTACCATTTTACCCCTAAGGATCCTACAGGCTAGAAAGTACAGGCTTTCAGTTAGGCCCACTGACTAAAAGGCTTTCATGACATCATCATCTTCACCAGATGACGTCACCTCAGTACTACCTATAAATAGTATTCTCATCTGATCATTCAGGTACGTTTTTCCATATATTGCAGAGCATTTACTAGTACTATTCTCTCTGACTTCTGAGATCAGATCTGACTTAAGCATCGGAGAGCCGATCCCGGGAACATCCCCGAGGTAGTTCACGGTGCTCGGTTTTGCAGGTGCCGGGATTCGAAGACCTTGGACTTATTTGGTTACTACCCTAGCTGGAAATTGGACTTCCCTGAATTACAAATTTACTGTGTTTCTTGTACCCGAAACAGTTGGCGCCGTCTGTGGGGATCTAACATAACAGCTACATTTTCGAACACCATGACACGAGGACAAGGTAATCACGGTACTACTGCTCGAAGAACTGCGTCTGAGAACGCTCAGACTACTCTGCTGAACCAAGGGGGGTGCTATCGTGGAGGACGAGACTGACGTCCTAGAAACTGGAAGCCAGGCTAACAGGGCTATAGAAGCACCACCACCAGCAGTGACTTACTCGGATCTTCGACAACTCGAACTCCGAATTGAAAGACACATGACTACTGTCATGCAACAACTCGTTTCAGTTATGAAGACTCAACAGACAACTCCCTCTGACCGAGGGACAGTCCTGGATCAACCACAGGCTCGTCGAAGGGCAGCTCAGCCAAAACGTGCGCTAACCGAGCATGTTGTTGGCGGCCCCTCGAAAGAGATACCTGCTGCTTCGAAAGGAAAATCTATTATGTCGCCAAGCCAGGATGATGCTCGACATATCATACAGCAGAAATAGATGAGGGGTAAGAACTTCGACGCCCGAGAGATCATCGAAAAGATAAGAGAGCAATCCCAGGGAGGAAATTCGAGGTACTCAGTAACCACACGAACCACAGGACAATCTCATCTCGTGACTAGCCATCACACTCTGAGAATAGCAAACCCACCACAGATCGAGGAACCCGAGGAGGTAGCAGAATCAGGCTTCCGAGTAGGATCAGCAGTGGCATATAAATCACCGTTCAGCCAACACATCATGGAGACCCCTAACCCGGGCAAAGTCAAGATTCCTTTGATAGAGCACTACTCAGGGATCACGGATCCTGCTGACCATCTTGCAGCGTACAAAGCTCAAATGAGCGTGCAGATGTTTTGCGAAGCGACGTGGTGCAGGTACTTCCCGACCACCCTCAAAGGCTTAGCCCTTAATTGGTTCACGAGCCTACCAAACGGCATCATTACCAGCTTCTCGGCTCTCGAAGCACTCTTCTCTCAACACTTCATAGCAGCAAAACGTCACAAAAAGACTAGTGTTCACTTGATGTCAGTCTCCCAGCAGAAAGGGGAAAGTCTGAGTTGCTACATCAAGCGATTCAACGAAGAGTCCCTCAAGGTCTCCGACCTCCAAGATGGAGTTGCCGTTACGGCCTTGATGAACGGCCTTCATCCTGGACGCTTCAAGTTCGAGCTCGCCATGAGAGAGACCCTCACTTTGGCCGATGCCATAAGGTAGGCACAAAAGTATATCCAGGCGACAGACATCTGTAAGAATGTTCACGAAGAGGGAGGCAACAAAAGGAGGAATGAGCCATCGAATCAGAAAGACATGGCAGACAGACTAAAGAGACATCGACCATCCGACGGAGGTCATGACCCTCGTTTCAATGTTAACCGGCAAGAAATATACCTAGACATAAAGGAGAAATCTGTGTTGCCTCGACCTAACCCCATCAAAACGTCGAGTTATCGCAGAGACAAAAAGTTGTGGTGCGAATACCATAAAGATTGGGGTCACACGACCAAGGACTATAGGGAATTGAAGAAAGCTTTCGACAAGTTGGCTGATGAAGTGAAATTGAACAGATACCTTAAGGAACCTCAGGGTGAGTGAAGAAGAGATAAGGGAAGGAGAAACAAGCTAGGAGCGATGAAACCGAAGGCTATGTAGGCGTCATAGCTGGGGGCTTCGCTTCAGGAGGCCTAACCGGCAACGCAAGGAAGAATCACCTATACCATCTAAAGGATGGCGAGAGAATGAAAAGGCCGGACACTCCCACCATGGTGTTCGGAGAAAGTTCGAAGGAGATACAAACCCCCCATGATGACCCTCTGGTCATCGAACTGAAAATGGTCAACCACAGGGTTGGTCGAGTGTTGATCGACAGTGGGAGCTCGGCAGACATCATTACTTGGGAATGTCTGCAAAAGCTCAAATATGAGAAGAAGGACATTAAGGCCATTGACCAACCTCTGGTCGGATTCGGAGGCCAATCCGTTCACCCTCTTGGAGTCATTAATTTGCCTAGCCGGTTTGGTGACAAGGGAAAAGGACGATGCCTTCCAATCAACTTTTTAGTTGTTGACATTGACCTCCCCTATAACATCATCATAGGGAGACCCACGCTGAACAGAATAAAAGCTGCAATCTCGACCTACCAGCTCATGTTACAGTTCGAAGCAGATGATGGGACAGTTGGAAGGTTGCATGGGGACCAAAGGTCTGCTCGAGAATGTTATGTCAACAGCTTGAGAAGGAGCAAGTCGGTCGAATCAAGCTCAGGAAAAAGGAAAAGAGAAGAAAAAGATACTGACAAAATTTCGCCTCCACCATTGGGTTTGTTTTACAACGAGAACCCAATCAACTACAATCGACCTCAGCCGGTCGATGAAGATGAAGAAATACAACTCGGATCTGATCCTAACCGGACAGTTCGAATTGGAAAGGACCTTAACCAGGTCGTTCGAAAAGAGATAGTGGATCTCCTCCAAGAGTATCAAGAGGTGTTCGCATTTTCAGCTGATGAGATGCCAGGGATAGACCCCTCGGTCACTAAACATCAGCTGAACATCAAGTCAGAATCCCGGCCCATCAAACAGAAGTTAAGACACCAGGGCGCTGAAAGGAACAAAGCAACAGCTGAAGAGGTGAAAAAGCTGCTAAGTGCTGGAATGATAAAAGAATGTCAATACACAGAATGGATGTCGAACGTCTAGTTCGAAAGCCCAACGGATCATGGCGCATGTGCGTCGATTTCACCGATCTCAATAAGGCGTGTCCCAAAGACGACTTCCCCCTCCCTAAGATCGACAAGTTGGTCGATTCCACGGCAGGTCATGCACTCTTTAGCTTCATGGATGCGAATGCTGGTTACCACCAAATTCCCCTCGCCGAGGAAGATCAGGTGCATACCGCATTCATTACAAGTTCCAGGATTTATTGCTTTGTGGTCATGCCGTTCGGACTTAAGAATGCAGGGGCTACATATCAGAGGCTTGTAAATAAAATGTTCGAGAAGCAGTTAGGGCGCCACGTCGAAGTCTATGTTGACGACATGATAGTCAAGAGCAAGCTAATCGAGGATCATGCCCAAGATCTGCGGGATACTTTGTCGACCCTCCGTTCTTACAACATGAAATTGAATCCTAAGAAGTGCGTCTTCGGCGTTCGAGGAGGGAAATGCCTAGGATTCTTAGTGGATGAAATGGGCATCGAAGCTAACCCTGACAAAATAGAAGCCATCATCAACATGAAGTCTCCTCGAACCGTGAAGGAGGTTCAAAGGCTCACAGGGTGTATGTGTAATACCCAGAATTTTGATAAATTAATATATTATTCTATTTTAATTAGAAACATTTCAATATGAATTTTATTGAATTTTCTTTGATTTATTTCGATTTATTTTAAATTATTTGAAAAACATTTATTATTTTAATGATATAATATTATTACTATTATTAATGTTACTATTTCATGTTGAGATTATTTTAAAGAAACATTTTGAAATTTAATGTTATTTTATGTACATCTTATGTACTTAGCTAATTTGATGTACAACTTTTTAAAAGCTTGATTACTACTTATCACATATCACTTATTACTTATCACCCAACTCAAAGCTCTTATCACCCTCATCATCACCTTCCTCCTTCACCTAACAACCACTAATGGTTTCTCCAAAACCTCAAGCAAACTCATATCCACTTGCAAAATCAGATTTTTCCCACTTGCAAGAAATCAGATTTTTCACTCAAAAATCTGATTCACTTACACATTTGAGTCAAACAAGCAACCTCTCTTCAACCTCCATACCTCTCCCTCATCAATGGTGCTTGACCATTCAAACCCAAATCAGATTTTTCCCCTCTATAAATACCCAACTCAACCCACTCAAATAATCAAGCAAACATCACTCAAGGTTTGCTTCACCTCTCCTTCCTCCTTCTCTTTAATTTCTGATTTTATCAACCACCATTAAAACAAAACTAAGCTTAAACTACCATTAAAACACCACCCAAAGCTCCACCACTTGAACCACCAGACCCACCACCATTATCGACGCCTGAACCGCCACCAACCTTTCTCGCCGCCGTCTGCCCGTCACCCAGCACCGCCCAACCACGACAGCCCCTCCTCTGCCTCCTTCGTTGCTCCTTTGCCCCCCCTTCCCCTGATTCGCTGCTGCCACCAGGCGCCAGCGGCAGCACCGCAACACCACCAGAACCCGACCACCCTCCGTTCTCGCCGGCAGAACTCCGGCCACCAGAAAGAGACCACGCAGCTCCACCCTCATCCTCTCCTCCTCCTTCGTTACTTTGTCACAAAATGCAAGAAACTGATTCTCTTAAAATCAGTTTTCCATTTTTAAATGAAATCCCCAAGTCAACCTTTGACCTCTAAAGGTATAAACCCATTTGCTTATTCAATTCTATGTTTATCTAAAAGCCCATTTAGAGTTATAATTTAGTTAAGAAAATCATTTTTTACTATTTATTAATGTTGATTATTTAGCTATTTTATGGAAATGACATTTTATATTTATAATAAGTTTAAAAGTAATGTTTTTAAATTATGAAAATAACATTTTAAATATATTGAGTATTAAGAATAATGAGTTTTTAAATAAAGATTTCCGAAAATGGGTCGTTGAGGATATATCGTGATTAGTTGAGCGGATTCTAATCGATTATTTTATTGATGTTATGGAGCGATAAATGGAATGTGGGAATTCGAAAGGGGCCAATGATGTCATTCTTGGAGTTATGACGATATTATGGATTGAGCGATTAAGACTCCGATCTAGTAGAAGAAGATTAACGAGAGTGCGATCAACTCGTGGATTAACTTCGGACACGCTTCAAGAGGTAATTACCGATGTTCATCCACAAGTAGATTCCGTAAAATAAAACGATTTAACCTTGAGATTATGTGAATTAATGATGTGATTATGTGATAATAAAGTTAATATGTGGATATTGATTATGGATTAACTATGGGTTATGATTATTAATTTAAGTATGAATTTTGAGTAATGGAATGGATGACAAGAATGGATCTTCATCATGAACCGTGAATATGAAGTTTAGATTATGGACTATGACAATGACTATTATGACGGGATTTAAAATAGTAATTAAAAATCATGTTGTTGTTATTATTATTATTATTATTATTATTATTATTATTATTATTAGTAGTAGTAGTATTATAATTATTATTACTATTGTTATTATTGTCGTTATTGTAATCGTTATTATTAATGTGGAAGTCATAAATGGAAGTTAACATCGTGATATGGAAATGGTTATGAGTTAATGTAACCAAGTGATGGTTGAGAATATGGATATGCTATCGGATTTAGCTATATATGAAATGAGTTATGGAATTGGAGTAACGGATTTAGCTCTCGATTAAATGAACAATGTATATGTGAATATGTGTTATGTGATAACTTGAAATAAAAATATATTAATCACTTAAAGTGGAATATCGAAAGGAAGTGATGAACAGGTTGCCCTGTATGGGAGGTTCAGCGGCCACCTACAGGTTTTCTAGTTACTATGCTGCTTTTTCTGTTATTTGTCTTCCTTCTATCTTGATGTGTTCCAAGTTAGAAGGGGTGTGCACACTAGAGACTCTGTTTTATGGCCAATGTTACTTTTTGTGGGTGGATTTACGTGGTGTATCACCGGCCCACATGTGAGTGGATTTACGTGGTGTATCACCGGCTCACATTAGCAAGTGGATTTACGTGGTGTATCACCGGCTTGCTAGCGTTCTCCTTCCCTTTCGTAAATGAATTGGAATATTATATTGATGTGACTTTTAACTGCATATGTTTATGTGCAAAGCTTTTCAACTCGACATATATATTATTTTCAATTATTTTAACTTAAGTATTTTACGGGATGGAGTTGGAATTACTCAGTTTATCTGATTTTTGGGAGTTTGTCTCTCTTGTCTTTTTCCATATTTATTTGCAGGTGGGTGATCGAGGGGAATTATGAGAGATCAACTAGAAGTTGTCATCTACCTAGTTTAATATTTTGCTTCCGCTGGAACTCTGAAACTCGTAGTATTTAGTATTTAACGAACTAGCTTAATTTAGTTGTAAGGATCTTTTATTAAGTTTGGAATGAATATGTTTTAGTTACTTAGCCTTGCACTTAATTCCAAGGAGTTGAGTGCGGCGGTAACGCTCCATCCGAATCGAACCCTCGTTGATTTCCCCTCAAACGAGTTTTATTAAATATAAAAAGGATTCGGTTTGGGCGGGGTGTTACAGAATGGTATCAGAGCTAAGTTGTCCTAGGGTTACGTTAAGATCTTCATATCTTAACGTTGTTAAATTTAAATAGGAATAATTGAAACTAAAATGAACATAGGTTAAAATTGGAAAATAAAAATGGAAATAGGGTTAAGTAGTGAGAGTTGGGAACGTAAAGGGATTATGTGGCAATTCTTGAAGTACTTAGTGAAAGTACTTTTATATGTGTTATTTATTTGCTTTCCTCGCGCATCGGAATATGCTTTTGATCGGCTTAGAAGACGAGGTGTCATTGTTGCAAAGCGTATGACAAAAAGGAGATGCCAAGGGATGCACGTACACGAACGATTATTATGTGTTATATGTTTATTTGAAACTTTATATGGTTATTGTCGTGGTTGATCGATTGAGAATTTGTGGATGTGAAGATGATACGCCACAAGGGCAAGCAATGAGGTGGGAAAGATATGTGTTTCGAATGGTATTACATGATTATGAGAATGATTGTTAGAGTGTGAAACTGAAATATGTGAATCCAAGTTGCGTGTGTAAATATGTAATGGTGGTTACACCATCATGTTGTTTGCAGGACGTGAATGCAAGTTAACTTCGTGTACACTAGATCTCGTAGTAGACGAAACGAACATATGGCCGAAACTTTCGAACAAGTTGCAGCACGACTTAGGACTCTCGAACAGCTAACCCAGAGCTTAGGCTTAATCGTTCAGAATCGGATCAACAACCACCACCATGGAGATGGTCCGCAAGCTACCATGGCCAAAAAGATTGCAGCTTTGAAACCACCAACCTTTGTTGGAAGGGAAGATCCATTACTTCTTGAGAATTGGATAAGGGACTTCGAAAAGATTTTCACGGCCACAGGTACGCCTGAAGCCCATAAGGTCGACCATGCGACCTTCTACCTACATGAAGGTGCCGATACTTGGTGGGGAAGTGTAGGACCCACTCTTAGAATTCAAGACAACTTTAATTGGGAAGCTTTTAAGATAGCGATTAAAGCTCGATTCTTCCCCGAGCACATCCGTAGGCAAAAGTATAACGAATTTAGTAGGTTCAACCAAACCTATAACATGAGTGTGCAAGAGTACGCTCGATTCTGTCCAACCGTGGTGCCAGACGAAGGAACCAAGGCTCAAAAGTTTGAAGATGGACTTAAGTTTGACATCCAGACTCGAATGGGAGGAAGTACCTCCGTCACTTTTGCAGAAGCGTATGCTAAGCCTTCCAACTTGGAACGAATCTTACAACGTGAGAGAGATGTGCGAGCTATAAATAAGAGAAAGGAACCATTCAACAACTTCCGTCACCAAAACGAAGATAAGAGGTCTAGATTTGGAAACTATGGATTCGAGTTCAAGCAAAGCAATATTAATGGGGCTAACTACCAAGGTCAAGCGCCGCAAGTTAAACGAGAACGCACCTGTAGGAAGTGTGATAAGCACCATCAAGGCTACGATTGCAAAGGTAATCCGTTCATTTGTTTCAATTGCGGAGAACCCGGGCACAAGTCTAACAATTGCCCTAGAAGGCAAAATAACAATCACAACGAGCAAAATGACGTTGAGGGAACAAATGGAAATGGCTATCATAATCAAAACTCCATCCCAAAAGCAACAGCTGGCAGGCAAGGGAAAAAGGATGAAGGCTCGAATAAGGTACGTTGAGTTTCAGGGACAAAGTGCCCCATGGAGGACCGAATGTAATATTAACAAAGCGCAAAACTAATATTTCACTAGGATTAAATAACTAACTTTGAAGTTCGAGGACGAACTTCGTTTTTAAGGAGGAGTAGATGTAATACCCAGAATTTTGATAAATTAATATATTATTCTATTTTAATTAGAAACATTTCAATATGAATTTTATTGAATTTTCTTTGATTTATTTCGATTTATTTTAAATTATTTGAAAAACATTTATTATTTTAATGATATAATATTATTACTATTATTAATGTTACTATTTCATGTTGAGATTATTTTAAAGAAACATTTTGAAATTTAATGTTATTTTATGTACATCTTATGTACTTAGCTAATTTGATGTACAACTTTTTAAAAGCTTGATTACTACTTATCACATATCACTTATTACTTATCACCCAACTCAAAGCTCTTATCACCCTCATCATCACCTTCCTCCTTCACCTAACAACCACTAATGGTTTCTCCAAAACCTCAAGCAAACTCATATCCACTTGCAAAATCAGATTTTTCCCACTTGCAAGAAATCAGATTTTTCACTCAAAAATCTGATTCACTTACACATTTGAGTCAAACAAGCAACCTCTCTTCAACCTCCATACCTCTCCCTCATCAATGGTGCTTGACCATTCAAACCCAAATCAGATTTTTCCCTCTATAAATACCCAACTCAACCCACTCAAATAATCAAGCAAACATCACTCAAGGTTTGCTTCACCTCTCCTTCCTCCTTCTCTTTAATTTCTGATTTTATCAACCACCATTAAAACAAAACTAAGCTTAAACTACCATTAAAACACCACCCAAAGCTCCACCACTTGAACCACCAGACCCACCACCATTATCGACGCCTGAACCGCCACCAACCTTTCTCGCCGCCGTCTGCCCGTCACCCAGCACCGCCCAACCACGACAGCCCCTCCTCTGCCTCCTTCGTTGCTCCTTTGCCCCCCCTTCCCCTGATTCGCTGCTGCCACCAGGCGCCAGCGGCAGCACCGCAACACCACCAGAACCCGACCACCCTCCGTTCTCGCCGGCAGAACTCCGGCCACCAGAAAGAGACCACGCAGCTCCACCCTCATCCTCTCCTCCTCCTTCGTTACTTTGTCACAAAATGCAAGAAACTGATTCTCTTAAAATCAGTTTTCCATTTTTAAATGAAATCCCCAAGTCAACCTTTGACCTCTAAAGGTATAAACCCATTTGCTTATTCAATTCTATGTTTATCTAAAAGCCCATTTAGAGTTATAATTTAGTTAAGAAAATCATTTTTTACTATTTATTAATGTTGATTATTTAGCTATTTTATGGAAATGACATTTTATATTTATAATAAGTTTAAAAGTAATGTTTTTAAATTATGAAAATAACATTTTAAATATATTGAGTATTAAGAATAATGAGTTTTTAAATAAAGATTTCCGAAAATGGGTCGTTGAGGATATATCGTGATTAGTTGAGCGGATTCTAATCGATTATTTTATTGATGTTATGGAGCGATAAATGGAATGTGGGAATTCGAAAGGGGCCAATGATGTCATTCTTGGAGTTATGACGATATTATGGATTGAGCGATTAAGACTCCGATCTAGTAGAAGAAGATTAACGAGAGTGCGATCAACTCGTGGATTAACTTCGGACACGCTTCAAGAGGTAATTACCGATGTTCATCCACAAGTAGATTCCGTAAAATAAAACGATTTAACCTTGAGATTATGTGAATTAATGATGTGATTATGTGATAATAAAGTTAATATGTGGATATTGATTATGGATTAACTATGGGTTATGATTATTAATTTAAGTATGAATTTTGAGTAATGGAATGGATGACAAGAATGGATCTTCATCATGAACCGTGAATATGAAGTTTAGATTATGGACTATGACAATGACTATTATGACGGGATTTAAAATAGTAATTAAAAATCATGTTGTTGTTATTATTATTATTATTATTATTATTATTATTATTATTATTAGTAGTAGTAGTATTATAATTATTATTACTATTGTTATTATTGTCGTTATTGTAATCGTTATTATTAATGTGGAAGTCATAAATGGAAGTTAACATCGTGATATGGAAATGGTTATGAGTTAATGTAACCAAGTGATGGTTGAGAATATGGATATGCTATCGGATTTAGCTATATATGAAATGAGTTATGGAATTGGAGTAACGGATTTAGCTCTCGATTAAATGAACAATGTATATGTGAATATGTGTTATGTGATAACTTGAAATAAAAATATATTAATCACTTAAAGTGGAATATCGAAAGGAAGTGATGAACAGGTTGCCCTGTATGGGAGGTTCAGCGGCCACCTACAGGTTTTCTAGTTACTATGCTGCTTTTTTCTGTTATTTGTCTTCCTTCTATCTTGATGTGTTCCAAGTTAGAAGGGGTGTGCACACTAGAGACTCTGTTTTATGGCCAATGTTACTTTTTGTGGGTGGATTTACGTGGTGTATCACCGGCCCACATGTGAGTGGATTTACGTGGTGTATCACCGGCTCACATTAGCAAGTGGATTTACGTGGTGTATCACCGGCTTGCTAGCGTTCTCCTTCCCTTTCGTAAATGAATTGGAATATTATATTGATGTGACTTTTAACTGTATATGTTTATGTGCAAAGCTTTTCAACTCGACATATATATTATTTTCAATTATTTTAACTTAAGTACTTTACGGGATGGAGTTGGAATTACTCAGTTTATCTGATTTTTGGGAGTTTGTCTCTCTTGTCTTTTTCCATATTTATTTGCAGGTGGGTGATCGAGGGGAATTATGAGAGATCAACTAGAAGTTGTCATCTACCTAGTTTAATATTTTGCTTCCGCTGGAACTCTGAAACTCGTAGTATTTAGTATTTAACGAACTAGCTTAATTTAGTTGTAAGGATCTTTTATTAAGTTTGGAATGAATATGTTTTAGTTACTTAGCCTTGCACTTAATTCCAAGGAGTTGAGTGCGGCGGTAACGCTCCATCCGAATCGAACCCTCGTTGATTTCCCCTCAAACGAGTTTTATTAAATATAAAAAGGATTCGGTTTGGGCGGGGTGTTACAGTATGGCTGCCCTAGGAAGATTTCTATCAAGATCAGCCGACAAGAGCTTACACTTCTTCAACACATTGAAGAAACCGTGCTTCGAATGGGACTGTGAAGCAGAAAAAGCCTTTCAACAATTGAAAACACACTTAGCTTCATTACCGAAGCTTGTCTCACCCTTGCCGGGAGAGACATTATTCGTTTATCTCGCGGTATCTGAAACCGCTCTAAGTGCTGTGCTCGTTGCCGAAAGAGACAAGCTACAACATCCGGTATATTTTGTTTGTCATGCCTTTCGAGGGGTTGAAAGTAGATATCCCCCGTCGGAGAAAATGATATATGCCCTGGTGATGGCCAGTCGAAAATTGAAGCCTTATTTTCAAGCTCATCCAATCAAAGTACTCACTAGTCAGCCACTCAGAAAGCTCATTGAAAGTAGAAATGACTCTAGTCGAGTTATCGAATGGGCTAATCAATTGTCAGACTTTGGTCTAGAGTTCGAACCGAGAAGAGCAATAAAAGCACAAGCCTTAACCGATTTCATAGCTGAGTGTCCAACAGAAGTCGAGACTGCCACCCTAACCGGGACGTGGCAACTCTATGTTGACGGCTCTTCATCCAAAACAGGTTGCGGAGCCGGTCTACTGATAATAGACCCTCTCAAAAATAAAATGGAATATGCAATAAAATTTGACTTTGCTGCTTCAAATAACGAAGCTGAGTACGAAGCTCTTTTGCTGGGATTAAAACTATGCCTCTCGAATGGGGCTAATGAAATAACCGTCAAAACAGATTCACAGCTGGTCGTGGGTCATGTCAAAGGAGAGTTCGAAGCAAAAGAGGACAATATGAGGATGTACCTAGGCAAGGTAAAGGAACAGCAACAAAAGTTCACCAAGTTCTCAATACAACACATCCCACGGTCCGAAAACCAGCAGGCAAATGCTTTATCTCGAATGGCCAGCTCGGCATCTGGATTGGAACCTCGAACCATTTCTTGGGAGGTGTTATATAAGCCAAGTATCAACAACCAACTCCTCATTTGCAGCATAGACCGTTCGAACAATTGGGTGCAAGGCATCCGTCTATACTTCGAAGAAGGAAAATTACCAGAAGATGAAAAAGAAGCAGAAAGAGTGCGACGACGTGCAAGTTGGTTCCTATTACATGATCACCTCATGTACAAAAGTCCTTCACACATCCCCTTCTAAGATGTGTGACCCTCGAAGAAGGCCAATATATACTTCGAGAAATACACGAAGGCACCTGTGGTAGTCATCAGGGAGCTCGAACTATTGCTGGTAAAGCCCTTCGAGATGGATATTATTGGCCAACAGTAATGAAAGATGCCAAAGACCTGGTCAAAAAATGCCACAACTGTCAGGTGTATGCGCATGTACATCGACAATCAGCCACTCCTCTCACTACAATGCAAGCTGTACTACCATTCGATCAGTGGGGGATGGACATCCTAGGGCCCTTCCCAGTAGCATCTGGGGGAAGAAAATTCCTATTGGTAGCTGTCGACTACTTCACCAAGTGGATCGAAGCTGAACCCTTAGCCACCATCACAGATAACAAAGTGCAAGACTTCATTTGGAAAAACATAATCACTCGTTTTGGCATACCTCGAGCGCTCATATCAGACAACGGTCGGCAATTCAATAGTGGTCCTACCAAAGCTTACTGTGCTCGATTTGACATACAAACAAGATTCTCTGCTGTCAGTCGACCGCAAACCAACGGGCAGGCCGAGGAAGCCAACAAATTCATCCTCAAAGGGCTGAAGAAAATGTTAGACGGAGCGAAAGGGTCATGGGTTGAAGACTTACCAGGAATACTATGGTCAGCTCGAACTACGGTAAAAGAAGCAACTGGTCATACGCCTTTTAACTTGGTCTATGGAAGTGAAGCTGTGCTGCCAGTCGAAGTAGATATCCCCTCACCGAGGATAACATTCTTTGACTACGGGCAAAACGAAGAAGAGAAAAACGTCAATCTCGACCTCCTACCAGAGACAAGAGGAAATGCACTGCTCAAATCAATAGCTCAGAAGGCTAGAATGACCAGGCTATACAATCGAGGGGTCAAGGAAAGAAATTTCGAGGTCGGAGACCTTGTCCTTCGAAAGATTGAAGCCACAGGAAAAAAGATGGACCTTGGCAAGCTAAGTCCAAATTGGGAAGGACCATATCGAGTAACGGAGGTTATTCATCCTGGGACATACAGACTCGAGAACATGGATGGTGATCCTTTGTTTCGTCCCTGGAATATCGATAACTTGAGGAAGTTCTACGTTTGAAGCCAACCACAACAACTTAAGGGGCTAATATGACAGCAAGATAGATAGTTCTTGTACTACTTCGACCTCGCCGGTCTTGTTAAGGATTAAGTCGTTGTGATATGCATCGAAATGATTGTAATAATCTTAAACTTGTAGACCTTGCCGGTCCAAACAGACTTATTAAGATTATGAATGAAATACGACCTCACCGGTCTTTCGAAATTGTCATCCATTTTATTTATGTATCATGTTCGAATTTTTTAATACCTAACAGGTTCAAACGAATTTTTGACCTCACCAGTCTCAATTGTCAATTCTATGTTGAGCTATACGACTCCCTTGAAGATGGCCTTCGAATTTTAAAAGCAGACCCTTCTTTGAGGGTGCTCGAACTTTTTTATACATAAGAGATCTAGCAAGTCGAAAATAAATACATGCATGAAACAAGATGGGCAAAAAGTTCCTTCATTCCATTCAAAGTAAAAATTACAAGCTTTGAAAAACAGAATAAAGAAGCTAAGTTACTAAGTTACAAAAGCAAAACACATAAATGCTGAAGTTACAATGTCAAGGGGCCTTTATGTCAATATCCTCCTCCTCAGACAAGGACTCGGATGAAGAGCTCGCATCCTCAGCTTCATCCACCTCAGGCTCCCCTTCATCGGCTTCCGGAGCAACCTCAGCAGCTTGGACCTCGCCTTCCTTTGCAGGAGAAAGGTCAGGGGCTTCCTTTGCAGGAGAAAGGTCAGTAGGGGCTTCATCTTCGGCGGCCTCCGCGACCTCCTCAGGGACAGAGGAGGAAGCTTCACCAGCTCCTCGCTTACCCTTTGCCTTCTCCTTCTCCATATATGCATCAAGGGCCTTCTGCTCATACTCATTGTACTTGGCCAGAACTTGTTGAAAGTCCAGTTCCGGAGCCAAGTCTCTCAGAGTCTGCTGGAAAAAGCCCTGAACTTCACCTCGAGCAGACTGGAAGCCTTCGACCATCTTCTGGTCAGCAAAGTTCTTGCCCTCCTACGATCGCTTCCAGCGGCGGATGTACTTGTCTCTCTTCTGCTTTAAGTCCTTGACGGACTTATCATATTGCTGCTGCAAGTCATCTCGCTGAGCCTGAGCCCGATGAAGCAGTTCCTTTTGGCCCCTCAGCTGGCCCTCGAGGTCAGCCACCTCTTTGCGCGAGGCCTCGAGCTTCTTCTCAGCAGACTTAAGCTGGTTGGACAGCTCTTCTCGATTGGTCATCAGGCTCGTCCTCTCGCTATTGAAAGCCTCAAGGTTGTCAGCATTCAACCTCTTGGCCGCATCAAGTTCAGCCTCAAGAGAGCGGACCTTTCGAGAAGCCTCCAACAGCTCCTGTTTACATTTATCGAGCTCCTCAGCCAGCTTACCCGAGTCGCGGCCTTCCTTTTCAGTAAGGCAGGCCATTCGGATAGACATCTGCGACAACAAACAAGGAAAAGGTTGAGTTACAGAAATGGGATATGGACAATTAAGAGAAAACAAAAGGACTCACTTATAACCAGCACTCATTGAGCGCCTCAATCTCCTTCGTTGCACTCAGCTTAGAGATATCCTCCTTATCCCCAGACACCAACAATGCCTCTCGAACTCGTTGGTAACGAGCTCGAAGAGCCTTTCGGCTGGCATTCTCGATGCTCACGGCGCCGGACTGACCGTCGACGTCGTCGAGCCAAGAAGCTTTGGTCTTCTTGACCAGGGGCTCTTCAATATCCTCCTCAGCCAGAGGACTTGACCCGCACCCAGATGAAAACTAAGATCCAGTATTAACGGATCAATCGAAGGGGAGGTGCGGGCCTTCCTTTTTAAACTCTCCAGAGCCTCTACCGCTGGAAGAGGGGGATCAGGCAGAGTAGCAGGGGGAGCAGGTTAAGGCTTCGGTGTTACCGATTTCGTCTTTGGTTTATGTTTTGGATTCTGCCAAAGAAAAGACAAGTTAGAAGAAGCAGATAAAACCAAAACCCAACAAAAAAGGGTGTTCGAACTTACAGCAGGAGGTTTGGGAACTTTGAGTTCCCCCGAATTCAGCGACAGCCATGGCCGCCATGCCACTCTTAGCGGTGTTCTTCTTCATCTCCTCGTCAAGATTATTGAAAGCAAGTACTACAAAAGCAGATAAATAAATCAAAAACAAGTTTATATCACAAATAGAAGAAATAGATAAGTGATAGACCCCTACTTTGGTCATATGCCGGGGACACGCCGAAAGCCGACAGGAAGTGCTCGTTGGCTAAGTCCTTATCATTAGGCAGCCAGTGATCAGTCTTGTATTTAGGCTTCCCATCGACATGAAACGACGTGGCTTGACAGTGAATGGCCATAATAGCCTCCTCGGCATCCATTTCAGGCACATTAAGATTCATGCCAAAGTTAGGAGGACTATCGGACAGAGTTATAGGTATATCCCACGGCTGATCCCCTCGAAAGATGAAGAGAAACTCCCCTTGAAAAAGAGCGTGGTTGGTTGGCATCTCTGTTGTGACCTTATATGATTTCTCATCTCTAAGGCCATCCTTGATCATTATGAGGTGCCTGGCCTGAAAAGAATACCAACCAGGCCCATGACGAAGCTCGGAGACTTCGTTTATTCGGAACATATTGCGCCAGAAACGCAAAGACGGTCGCACTCCAAGCATGCGACAAATACATAAAAATGCAACTATTGTCCCAACGGAGTTAGGCATAAGCTGACATAAGGCTATGTTATATGCCTCTAAAATCTCCTTAAAAAGCGGGTGCAAAGGAAAACGCAAACCCAGCTCGAAGTATGATTTATATACACCGATGCATCCAGGGGGTGGTGACACCACCAAATCCGTGACTTGTGGAGGATACATAACGTAGGGCAGCTTTATATGGTACAGAGTCGACAAAAACGACAACCCTTCTTGAAGATCCTTTCGCCACTTCCCCGTTGACCAGTGGCCACTTATTCCCAATCTCATGTTGGGGGAAGGGCAGGGCTCGATATAGTCGGACGGCGAAGTCCCCTCATCCGTCATCTCCGTTATTTGCACTACACCAAGGGAAAGGAAAGAATCTAAGTAACTCCTCTTAGAAGGAGGGAAGGCTATTGTTACTTTATTAGGATGATCTAAAAATTCCTCAGGCCCCTCGAAATCCTCCTTACACTCCTCTTCCTCAATAGGAATGGCGTCGAGCAAATTATCAGAATTCGGGACCCAATAAGCTATTGATACAACAGGAGCCCCATCTACCCATGTTTCTTCCCAAGGCATATAAGGAAGGGGCAAGGCATATGGGGCACTCAGTTCGAAAACAGGGTTCATTATTTATAATACATTAATCCCTATCGAATTTATTAAAAGCAAGGAAAAGAGTCAAGAATGAGAAATCATACCTTTGTCGAATTACACGAAGGAGATTCCTCGCTCTCTTGACGCACTCTGAGCAGCACACAGGAAGCAAAAGGCTTCTTAAAAAGGGAGAGAAAATTAGAGAGAGAAAATAGAGAGAGAAATTGCAAAGTGAGTAAATGAGGAAAGAAGTGAAATATTTATATCTCACCTACCCTGAACAGTAACCTCTCTAATGTGAACAGTCACCCAACATGGGAGTTCGTGGCAGAGAATAGAGGGAGGTTTGTTTCAATACGATATTTATACGGTTCAAACGTATAAAAAACGGTCAACTACGGTTGACCACCCAAAAAGTTGACCCTCACCGGGCCTACCTCAAAGAAATTCAGCTATACAACACTTCCCTCACCGGGGCTACCTCAAACTCTTCAAAAGGATAAACCCTTTGACTGAGTTACCTCGAGTAGATTCAAGGATGTTCTTTGAATCCATACTTAGAAATATTTCAGAGTATGCAAAGCCCTTCATAAGGCATCCCCTTTCGAGTAATTGAGTATTGAACTCAATTAGCTCTTACCAGGCCACCTCGAAATCATCCAATTGAGTATTGGACTCAATTAGCCCTTACCAGGCCTTCTCGAATTATCAAAATTGAGTATTGGACTCAATTAGCCCTAACCAGGCACCTCGAAGAATTCAAGCCATCCAATAATGGGTGTTTATAATTCTAAATCGAACACCCTATAGAGGGCGTTCGAATTTTGTCTTTCACAGAACCACTCCAAGTATGACGTTCGAATTCTGTTATATAAACAACCAATGGTGGGTGTTTATAATTCTGTATCGAACACCCTTAGGAGGGCGTTCGAGTTTTCATAGAAGCCTCTCTAATATGAGGGCGTTCGAATTTTAAAAGCCTATCTTTTAGGAGGGCGCTCGAATTCTATGAGCTATTTTTCCTAGGAAGGCGTTCGAATTCTCATTAAACCTCTGAATTGAGGGGGCTCGAATTCTGTTAGTGGTTCCTCTTAGAGGGTTCTCGAATTCTGTGACCAACCCTTCCATAAAGGGATCTCGAAATTCATAAAGAAAAACATTAAGTGTGTCTAAGCCTTTAAAACACCTCCTAGGAGGACGCTCAAATTCTATGAGCTATTCTCCTAGGAGGGCGTTCGAATTCTCCTTAAAACACCTCCTAGGAAGACGCTCGAATTCAATGAGCTATTCTCCTAGGAGGGCGTTCGAATTCTCTTTGAACCCCTCCAGTTGAGGGCGTTCGAATTCTCTTTATAACACCTCCTAGGAGGACGCTCGAATTCTATGAGCTATTCTCCTAGGAGGGCGTTCGAATTCTCCTTAAAACACCTCCTAAGAGGACGCTCGAATTCAATGAGCTATTCTCCTAGGAGGGCGTTCGAATTCTCTTTATAACACCTCCTAGGAGGACGCTCGAATTCTATGAGCTATTCTCCTAGGAGGGCGTTCGAATTCTCCTTAAAGATCCCCCTAGGAGGACGCTCGAATTTCATGAGCTCTTCTCCTAGGAGGACGATCGAATTCTCTTTGAACCCCTCCAGTGGAGGGCGTTCGAATTCTCTTTGAACCCCTCCAGTGGAGGGCGTTCGAATTCTCTTTGAACCCCTCCAGTGGAGGGCGTTCGAATTCACATATAGTTCCTAACAGAGGGCGTTCGAATTCACGAACAACCCATCTGGTTGAGGATGCTCGAATTCTCGTTAACCTCCTGGGATGAGGACACTCGAATTCTCATGAGCCCCACTTTGGGGCACGTCGAATTTTTAAGCAACCAAAGCAGACTATTCCGCTCCACATCGCAGTCTCATCATGATCTGACACTACGACATAGAGCGTGAGGCTAATGTTTGGGCCCTTTCCAGTCATGGCCCACCTAATTGGTGAAATGACTAAAATACCCTTATGGGGCAAAATTACCATTTTACCCCTAATGATCCTACAGGCTAGAAAGTACAGGCTTTCAGTCAGGCCCACTGACTAAAAGGCTTTCATGACATCATCATCTTCACCAGATGTCGTCACCTCAATACTACCTATAAATAGTATTCTCATGTGATCATTCAGGTACGTTTTTCCATATATTGCAGAACATTTACTAGTACTATTCTCTCTGACTTCTGAGATCAGATCTGACTTAAGCATCAGAGAGCCGATCCGGGAACATCCCCTACGGTGCTCGGTTTTGCAGGTGCCGGGATTCGAAGACCTTGGACTTATTTGGTTACTACCCTAGCTGGAAATTGGACTTCCCCGAATTACAAATTTACTGTGTTTCTTGTACCCGAAACACCTTTGTTGCCACAACCGCAAGACAGACCCTGATCCCTATGCATGCCATATACTTCATGCTGATAATTACATAGATGAGCATTATGATGGAAAGTTTTGTGGTTTCTCCAAAAAGGGAAGGAAATAAAGAGACGAGGAAGTTGAGCCAACACATAGGTGGAGCAAGCTTACAAGGTTATGTAAGTGATTGCGGGAAGTGCAATAGAGACACCAAGTACCGCAACTACCTTGCTAAGGATGAGGTAGACGCAAATTAAAAGTAGGAGCGGAATGGAAAATCTACCAACAAGTCGTCGGCGAATTCGGACCATTTTTGCAAAAAAAGTCATCCAAACTTTAGACTAAAAGATAAAGCATACTTGAAATTAGTAGAAAACATCCAAATTTGAGATTTTTCTTTCCAAAATGCGTTCCACTGGTTGCTTGTTTACGACTAATTTATATTAAAAACTTGTTTAACCAATGGTTAAAAAAAAAGGTGGAAAACCTAATTTGTAGAATTAGTTCAAGAAGCCAATATCCTCATTTTTCGCATGCCAGTAAGAATAAAGTTCTCGGTATACCTACATAAAAAAGAAGTCATATTATAGAATGTTACTGGTAGCCTGGTAGGTACTACAGTACTACATAACAGGCTATAATTAATGAAAATCAAGAGCAATATTCAAGGATCACCATGGACCCAGCAGCTTGGATTAGGCATAGGCTATTATAGCTTGCTCTTAGGAAGCCCAACTAGTGTATCTCTAGACTTTTTCTCAACCACACGAGAAAGTTGCTTCACTGCATCTTTGGGTAGATGGCGCGGCCGGCTCAGCCAGAGGCCACCATCAACCGCAAGAATTGCTCCATTGATATATTTACCTGCAATTGCAAAAGTTACCCAATTCAACAATGTTCTTACAGGTGCTTAGGGTCTCCGCTTATGATACTTGAAAAGAGCTTTATCAGATACATAGAGAATAAGATGTTAATAGACCACACCGTATGGCAGTAAAAAAAAAATTACAAAATATGTGCCACTCTAACGATAAACCTTGGTGTTCTTTGTCATTTCATCAGAAAGTAAACTGCAATAACACTTGCTTCTATTACCCTACTTTTTATTTTGAGGGGATTCTATTACCCTACTTAGGTGTCATGTTTATCATATATACACACATCTGTAGTAGCCACAGTATCTAGACAGAAAGAAAAAGATTCGAGATAAAAAGAAAATAAGCATATAACTAGCATCTAAGAAACTGATGACAGACAAGTCTTGGAGCTTCCCATAACAATTCTTAAGGTACTCAACCATATTTTGCAGAGGAAAAAGAGTGCAACAGTAGCAACCACCCTGCATAAATCACACATTTGGCAGTTGGTGGACATCAAAATGGCCACCCGCTAACCAGAAAGACCATTACAAGGAGTTTGTCATAGAGGATGAGACACTTCACATGCAAAACTTGTTAACAATTGAGAGTGGTGTACTATTGACAAGCTGATGATTTGTTAAGCCATACCACAATAATGATGCCCGATGGTATGTACCAGCTACATGCTTATTTGAAAATCACGTCCTTGTTACCAAATTGCATGGATTGGTTTTGTATTAGGTGCTTTGACTATTAGTTTGGTAAATTAACTACTAGTCGATTGCAATTCACTTTTTTGGACAAGAAAAATCACATTATAAAAACCCCACTTTTATAGAGTTCCAATTAGGAGCTTTTCCAACATTAGCTTATTATGTCCAATCCGGTGATGAAATCCGCTAGATACAATAACAACAAAAACAAGTGCAACCTCACCCTTGTGTTGAATACACGAGGTTGTTTCCGGATGACGCAAAGGGGAGCTTGACAAGATTTAGCTGCTATGTATGTCGAGAACCACCCGATGAATAGGCAGAAACCGACAATGATGATGAGCCGCCTAGACACATGGGGAATTTGTGCCCCAAGAAGTTCGAAAACTCACGACAATGCGAGTGATAGAACATCACGTGAGGCAACATCAAAGAGACAAGCTTGCATCTGAGACAACACCTTGCAAGTGCTGAGGCCACGAAGGCATGCACCATCAAAGAGACCCCCTCGCACCATTCCGGATACAGGTTCAAATAGAAAGCTAATCCAAAGAGACACCTCCTCAATGAGGCAAGCTAAATCAGAAACAAAGCCTCAGTGAAGAAGCATCAACTCAAGCTGAGTACCCCACATCAAAACCTCAAAGGAACAACTCTCCATAAGCCTTTCGAGAAAGCTCGCCCATAAGTGACAAAAACTCGAGAAGAAACAAGAACACTCCAGCAAGAGACAATCAAATTCAACATAGTAGAAGTTTCATTTTCATATGGTAATTCTCGTAATCGACAGTTTAAGTAGGGGAAGATGTTAGAATCCAACCTGCCTTTACATGTATTTCCCTTATTTAATGTTTTCTAGTGATTTAGTTTATATTTTGGTATTCTTGTACTCTTGTATAGGTTTAAAGTTTCATTACTAAGTTACTGCAAAACCAACGTTCATTGGAAATATGTATTATCTAACATTTAAGCCTCTTTAGGGGGTAAGAGTGAATGAATGAAACTTAATACCTCCGGCCGTTGCTTGCTTTGTAATATTGTGTTGTTGGTGGTGGCTAACTTAGAGCTTGTGTCCCTGATATTTTATAGCGCCCACCTGAACTCAAAACATGTACATCTCATCGTCGAACCAGCTCGTGCCCGCCTTGTGCAGTAAGCGCCCCGATCGACCCTCTTTTCGCGCTCTTGTCGCTAATAGGCAAGAGTACCCTCTGAGATACCGAGTGTTTGTGCCTTACGAGCCTCAAGAGTTCCATTATCGCAGAAGGCTAGCGCACTTGCCCTCAAAAAGCAAGGGCGTGCCGCACGTTTCGAGGTTAAAACACACGGAGTGTCACACTATGTCCCCTTTACTGATTGCTTAAAGCATGGCATATTCATTGAGATGCTTACCTTATCCTCCAAACAACCACCTGATTTCAACTTTCATCCTAAGTGTGGAAAACTTCCAAAAACACACTGTTTCCGATGATTTATTGATGTTTGCTAGGCTCACAAAAGTTATACATATACCAGTGGTACAGATAAGGATCTCAAGCATTAATGAAGAGTTGTTGAATATGGAGACTAGAGCCTTAACTTTCAAATACTTAGGGGTCCCTTTCTCAGCGAAAAGCTCAATGCCAACCAGTGCCATCCTTTGGTTGAAAAGATATTGGCTAGACATAAGACCTGGACTGTCAGATATCAAATGGAGATTGACTTAAGTCAAATGAAGTCATTCTTTTTAGGCTTTAAACTTTCTGGTGTGAGATAGATACCATTCCTAAGAGTATATTGAAGAAAAGTGAATCATACAGCAGAATTTAGTTATGGAGAGGGTCTTCATTTCTCCTAAAAGATAGCTTGGAATTCTGTTTGAGAATTGCTGGAACCTGGAATGTGAAGGACCTCACCTTGTGGAGTAAAGCTGCAGTAAGGCTCTTACTCATAAGCAACACAGACTATGGGTTAGATGGACCCATACTTACTTCTTTAAAGGAATTGATTCTTGGACTGTAATATTTGAGCAAGTCTTTCCTGGAGCCTCAGGAAGATCCTAGGCTGTAGAGGCCCTGTGGATAACTGTGGAGGTGGGTAAGCTGTTAAGAAGCAAGGCACTTTCTCTATCGCAAACATGTATAACAAACTTCAAGGGACAACAACTCAGGTGCCATGGAAGAGAGATGGTGTGTATTAATAAGGCACGTCCTAAAGCTGTCTTCAATCTATGGCTTGCCATATTTTTAACAAACCCTATACCATTGAGAAACTCCTTAACTGGCATGTGCATTGTAGTCCTATCTGCTGTCTGTGCAAGACAGTCAATGAATCAATGCCGCACCTTTTCTTTGCTTGTGACCATTATGCTGACATTTGGCGACATATTCTCACCTTATCCCAATGCTATATCAAGAAAAACTCCTAAAAGTAGAAGAAAATATCTGAATGAAGCAAAACATTCAGTGATAGGAAAATTTGCAACAAGAGAAACTTAACATTCCAAGTTGCAAAAAAGAGGCAGTCATTGAGGATACAAGAAATAGTAATAAGTGGCATCAAAAATAAGCACATAGCATCAGCACTTGGCACCCACAAGGCCACCCGCACCGTGACTCAAGCACCCCTTATAATCATAAACCACACCGTTGAGCAGAGACCCCAACAAATGATGGAATTATAACAAGAGTTGTCACGTAAATTCACCTCTTCACAAAATGAAATAATTTTCTTTATTTATGGATCAGATTAGTTTTGCCAGCTACGAGAAACATATTTTGCCTCAAGTTGGGGAGAAAGTGGACAAATGATTTCCAGTACTTTCTGCACATTCAGGGTATCCAATAAACTGAACTCAGCATACTGGATCTAGGCAATGAAGCGAAGAATAAAGGAGACAGTTCATTCTAAGATTGGGTTTCAAGTAGCCCCCTTCTCAAGCCCAATTAGCGATTAAGAGGCTGCTTTGTCTTAGTTCAAACAGGCTAACAGCGCCTCCCACAGCGCTTTTTGTAACGATCCCGATACCGGACGGCTACGTGACGGAAAAGACCTAACGGACTAATCCCTTATCTCAAATCGGAGATGCTAACAAGATGGGGATTACCAATGCACCAACTCCTCTTACACCAAAGGCGGGGGAAGAAGAAGCTGAAACAGCCGTATCCTAACCAGATTCGGAAACGAAAACAACCGAGAATCTTCCTGCTCCTAAACCAGCAAACCAAGGAAATAAAGCAGGAACATAAGCCGCCACCCTTCCGCGGGGGTGGGGATTCATACCGATAAGGGACATAGGAATGGCTCAACACGCGATTTCTATCCTATCATGTATGATTGATCAAAGTTTGGTATGTAGGTATTAGAGTATCAATCGACTGGCTTCGCCTTTCACTCATCAATTCCTCAAAGAAAGCAAGCCTCATTTACAGCAAACACCATTATCAATCAAGTTGGACTCTGTTACGGCACATTCTTGTTACTATGTAGGGCTAGTTGGTCCATACAAAACCAAAATTTTTTGGCAGAAGTGGGGCAACGCATGGTGCAGAAGTGGGTCCCAAAGGTGGCGGTAAACTGGGTCTCCAAAGGGAGAATTAAGAATGAGTTGAGTCGTGTTGGATAAGCGGCTTGGAGGGTTGTCTACCGACCGGTTCACTTAAACGTGACAAGAACCCTTGACCATAACCCTACCCGTTAATTAAACGTATCGACATCGCGTTGACCCATTTATCTTTCCACCATTTATATTTGATATCCTCAATTCATATTTAGTTTGGAACATATTATTTTCATGTGGTAGTTAAATTAACATCTAATAGCGTATAAAAATAATATCAAATAAACAAAATATCGAATATAAATGGAATAAAGGTCAAATAGAATTAGGGGGAAACTTTACACTATTGCAATTCGTGTAGATAGATGGATTGTCGTATTGTTTTCGTGTTATAGAGTCCAACCTTCATCTTACCCGTTTGATAAATGTGTCTCGTCGGGTTAACCCATTTACTTAAACGTGTCGAAAGTCTTGACCTAAACCCACTAACTTCTTGTCAAATTATCGTGTCGTGTCAACATTTACACCTGTAGTTTCAAGACGAACTATAGAAGTCAATTCAGGATTTAATATTTTGAGTAAAATGGGTTGAGGAGCTAATGGGACACTTAGAAGCAAATTATTAAAAGAGACAAAAAGGAAGGGTATATGTGGAAAAACTAGCAACTCCCAAAGTCGGACTACAGAATCTTTGTTTCCTGTTTTGCACTACACCCACCAACAGAAAAGTATCCTTTTGTGGCAGTTGGTTACTCAATCTCCTTCTAGATGGAAGAGGAAAGAATCTAAATTAATAATTCTCAGCCCCACACCAGCCAATGATAAGCTTTCTTTCACTATAGCACCTTTTATAACTAAGTAACATACAACTATGTTACATAGACACATATAAAGTGTCTACTTAGATTCGGGTATTGAAGTGTCTAACTCAGACATTTTGTAGAAAAAAATAGTCAAGTTTTAAGTTAAAACGAAGTACCCCAAGTGTCATGTTGTGTCCCACACGGCACGACATGACATGACACACAATTTCTGAAGTAAATGAGGGTGTCGGAGTAACATAGAGATTATTGAAGCAAGGGAAACAACTTGGTTATGGGGAGGCTAATACAAGTTGGTTATGCCATGAGAAGAGAGCAAGGGCAGAGAGAAGAGAGAAGAGAGAAGAGAGAAAGATGAGATTTGGAAGAAAAAAAATGGGTTTAAGCAAGTCACGTGTCAAATGAATGTAGGTCAACGCTCGAGTGAATCGGCCAATGGCCGAAAAATCATTTAAGGTTTCATCTAACAAAATTTTTATCATATAAGGTTGTTTCTAACAAAAAATGTCCATCCGTTTCTTTTTTTTGTCCCATTTATTCATTTACTGTAGTTCTAAATGCCAATGAAGTTAATGTATAAGCATGTCGGTGGGGACAATAATTAAGGAGTCCACTACAAAATACGGGCTGATTGGAGCTGAGCTAGTAAATACGGGTTACTTTTAGTAACATCCATAATAAATGGAGCTGAGCTGATTGGAGCTGATTGGAGCAGCTGAAGAGAACATGTCGTTAGTTGAACATCTTGACATAGAGTTGCTTGTATAAAGAAAATTTATCAGTACATTAGATTCCTCTTATTTCTCATAAATCATATGATCTTGTGGTGAGGTTTAGTATCTGAATTTTAGATATTGAGACTATAATTCGCAACAATGAAGATGCAACTTCATTATTATTTAATACATCCATAATTAGGTAGTGAGCTATACAGTTAAGTTTGTGTGCACTGATTCCATCAACAAATAGTACTCATAGTCGTAAAATACATTTAAATATATACCTACCTGCATCTGATGCAAGGTATACAGCAGCCAAAGCAATATCCCGCTTCTCGCCAAGTTTATATAGTGGCATGTAATCTTTAGCTTTGCTTGTAATCTCCTCTGGTGCAAGTTTACTCATTCCAGGCGTATCACCGATCGGACCTGGCGCTATTCCATTGACCCTAATATCATAATCTGTTCCCCATTCCAATGCCAAGTTTCTGGTAGTTGCATCAACAGCTGCCTACAACACCACCCACCAAGTGACCATGAATGGAGTCAGAAAGGATCAAGCCAGCCTGCTAGAAGAAGAATTGTAATCAAACCAGTAGGGACATAATGTGAGGCCCCAAATATGGCACCATTTACAACTAACCTTGGCCGCAGATACGTGAATTTGATACCAAGAAGCTGTGTAATGCAATGTAGCACTTATATTCAATATTAACCCACCAGTGGATAAATTTCTTCCTGGCCCTCCATTCTTGAGATATTTAAGTGCTTCATGGCACATAGTAAATGTCCCAACAGAATCAATATCCATTACTGCAGAGTAAAAAAGCGTGCAGTAAGTTGATAACAATATCTCATGACACATAGATATCCACACAAAAGAAAAAATCTGGTCCAAATATTGATCCCTTTGACATGCATGAAAAAACTAATAGACCTTGGATTTCTCTTGGCTTGGTAATAATGGCCCTTCCTTAATCATAATTTCAAATCTTTGATATCTCCCTCTCAAGTCTCAACTCTTCACTGTTTAAAAAAGGAAACAATTTCAAAATCTAAAAAATCCACCCATCAAAGAAACCAACTCAAGAGTGCCCAACAAAATACTGAGCCCTTCCCATTGCCAATCTTGTGGACTCCTTCTAAGTTCTAACCGAAAAAATAATTCAAAGGAATATAACCATAGCTCGTATGAAAGTAGAAGTGAAAGTGTCACGAATTGAAGAGATGTGACAAAAAGTGCAGAAAAGGCACAGAGAAAGGCTGCTTCCTAGCAAAATTCTCCGAGAAATTAATCAAGCCCCACTTACCAATGTTAAGGCTATATGACTGGAAGCAGGCATGCTTTTTTGCAATTTTGAAGTGCAAAGGGATTAGTCAAAAATTAGAAAGTTACCGTGCAATAATCTTGGGGAGGATGAACAAACGAAGCTTTCAATATAGTTTATCAATAAAATGATTGGAAGATAATGGTAGTGTTTTCTGTAAATGTGCAAAAAGCCTGGGATATATATTAATGAAACTGAGTTATCATTTCAGCTTCCTTGGGCACGTTATGTGGCTAATTTGGTCTCTTCTCTTACAAATTTGCAGTGTAACTAACCTGAAGTTTTGTATGATAAATGTTGCATAAGGCTTTTGTTACTGTACTAATTTGATTTCCACACAGGCCTAATTCACCTTTCTAGTCCAAAAACTTCTCCTCAAATAAAACACCCATTGCTAGTCATGCTTCAGAAGCTCATCCAGTCAATCCTTTTTCCTTACTAATAACTCATCGCTTTAGAAGCTCGTCTCAATTCATATATATAAAAAAAACAATCATGCACTATATTTTGTGCTTGTGAAGGTCATCAAGCAAGCCCTCTCTGGATGATTATGCCCTATTTTTTTTGTTTTCATGATTTAAGAATCATATGACATAAGTTTGTATAAAACTTAGAATCAGCCACATAAATAGTAATCATGTTTATTTTGAAAATCAATGATAAAAAAAAAACGGGAAACTAACATTAGTTATCGTTTTTTGTCTTCAATTTTCAGTTTTTTTTAGGAACTCTAAAAACCAAAATACTGAAACCACAAAAAAAAGTTTCTCAGTTTTTTTGTCATCAGTTATCAAAATAAGTATGATTAGCATCCGTTGACCAAAATTAAGGTTTATTACAGTGGTTATATCATTTGAATAAAAAATCATAAAAGCCAAACACTTAGTGATACCAAACAGGCTCTAATTATTTTTAAAAAAAAGAAAAATGGAAAACAAAAAACGATAATGAACGGGCAGGCTAACCAGTTCGAAAGCCATTAGGGGACAAATCCTCAGCAGCGGCAAGAAAATTGCCAGCAGCAGCATTAACAAGAATGTCAATGCGACCATAATGCTGGAAAGTTGACTCCACAACTCTCTTAGAATCTTCCTGCTTGCGAACATCCCCTACAAATCCAATTGCCTACAGATACATAAAACAAATCAAATAATCAACAACAACAACAACAACAACAACAACAAAATTGAAGCTTAAGGGAGAACGGGAGAGTGAGTTTTTATGTACATGAATGCCAATGGAATTGAGAGCAGAAACTGCAGAATCAAGAACTTGTTGACGTCTACCCATGATAGCAATGGAAGCACCATGTTTACCAAATTGTGTTGAAATCTCTAACCCAATTCCAGAACCACCTCCTGTCAACAGCGCTACTTTTCCCTTCACAGCATCTGCCTTGAACGGTGATTCCATTCCATCCATCCACCTTCTGCTTTCAATCGCTGGATATTCAAATTGGAAATGTATAAGGTATATGATTTTGTAATTTGTAATAATGAGTGATGTTCAAGAGAATACCACAAATTGTGATCCTCCTTTACTTATGCGTCACCAATATCGTCCCTTCACAGTTGAGAGACGATAGTCGTACCCCAATAATTAATTACATGCTCAACAACGTCCACCTCCACGATACTGGATATTTAAAATCACCACGTTTTTCTAGCTTGACAGCATATTACAATTTAAGATCCAAAACTTTTAACTTAAAATTTTACCGTTTTAAGTTAAAAATCTTACAGTTTAAAGTTAAAGTTTTATATAGTTTATCTTAATGTCTATGAATTTACCTTCTAATACAAATTTTTGTAATCTCACTCCTATACCATTCTACTTATTGAACTGGCGAGAAACAGTCTAATATTAGTGACTTTTGCAAGCTGCTAATTGGATCAATTAGCAACTTTCAATTACAACAATCTCCCTCAGTAAGATAGTTAAAAACATTCCAATAAAAAAATATCGTCGTTTTGGATTACGGTTAAAAACGACTGGACTATAACCCGAATTTTCGGGTTCGGATTAGCCCAACAGGTTGCATGTCACCCATAACCCAAGATGACCCGATCTGTCCGACCCGATTGACAGATCTAATTGCCACTTCCTTAGTATGGTGGACGCTTTTGGCAGGGACATTGAGAACCGATGTTTCTTGTAATTTCAATGAGATACAAACACTTAGGAGAGACTACTACTAGTTCTCATACTAGGTAATTTATGTATGCCTGTTTTTTGTTGCACAAAAAAAAGACACTTCCATAGTAAAGTCACGTCAAAGAAGTTCATGTAAAAGATGGAAAAAACAATTGTTTTGCTACTTAATTTAGAGAATAACTAGTTTTTATTGTTGTGTGTAAAATTTTTGTTATTGCAGAAATTCTCTTCTTAGTTTTCTGTGAAACCTTCCAAAGATTTGAGAATGAATCTCCTTGATTTCTGTATTGTGGCTTGAAACTTTACATGCTAAGGATTTCTATATATATACAAGCTGTTTTACTAACCCTATACATGAAAGCTACAGAGGAAATCAGCCATACGCTTGGCAACACAATGCATAACCAGACAAAATAACAGTCTGTGCAAACAGACAAAAGAAGTAATAAAAGAAAAGCTGTGTACAGGGTATAAATTCACATGTATGAGGGTGTAAAGCAATGTATAGGAATGTAAAATGCCTATATATTTCAACCCCCCCGTCAAGTTAGACTTGGGGCTGTAGGAACAAGTCCTAACTTGAAGGATAGAAACTTATGCTGACTTTCTCCCAAAGGCTTGGTCATGACATCAGCTAGTTGAAGAGTAGATTTGACATAGGCAGTAGAAATGAATCCCTCTTCAATGTGATCTCGCATATAGTGACAATCCAATCTTAGATGTTTGGTCAGTTCATGAAACATTGGATTGTGAGCTATATAGGTGGCAGCTTTGTTGTCACAGAATAATGTAATTGGCTTGGGAATATATACCTTCATATCTTCAAGTATCCCATCCAGCCATACTAGCTCACTAGTTGTGTGTGACATGCTTCTGTACTCAGACTCAACAGACGACTTGGACAATGTCTTTTGCTTCTTTGTCTTCCACGAAATCAAGCTTTCTCCTAAAAACACACAGTATCCTGTAAGAGATCGTCCAGTGAATGAACATGTGCCCCAATATGCATTACAGAACCCTATGAGTTGTAGTTGTGAGTGTGAAGGATAGAAAAGTCCCCAATCACTGGTGCCTTTGAGGTAGCTAATCACATGCAATGCAGCCTGAAGATGAGGTTTTCTGGGTGTGTGCATGAATTGGCTTAGTTGTTGAACTGAGTAAGACACATCTGGCCTGGTTAATCTCAAGTACAATAGCCTTCCAATGGTTCTTCTATATTGTTTAGGGTCTGTAAGGATCTCGCCCAAATTAATAGACAATTTCAGTCCCCTTCGCATTGGAAACTTCTTGCTTTTGCTTTTACTTTGTCCAGTTTCTTCCACTAGATCAAGAATGTATTTTCTTTGGTTGAGGATGATTCCTTCTTCATTCCTAGATACTTCTATCCCCAAGAAGTATCTCATGAATCCAAGATCCTTCACAGTGAAGGCTTTATCCAGAGCATCTTTCAATCCTTGGATATATATTTTATCATCACCAATGAGGAGCAAATCATCAACATAAATAAGCACCATTGTAGTCTTTCCATTTGCGACTCTAGTGAATAAAGAGTAGTCTTTCTTTGATTGTATCATACCAAACTATGTCAAGGATTTTGTAAGCTCATGGTTCCATTGTCTTGAAGCTTGTTTCAAACCATACAAGCTTCTTTTAAGCTTGCACACCTCTCCTTCTTTTGTTCCAGTGTATCTTGGTGGTGGTTTCATGTAAATTTCCTCCTCAATGAAGCTATGTAGGAAGGCATTATTAATGTCAAGTTGATGAAGATCCCATTTTTGTGCAGAAGCCAGTGCTATTAGACTTCTCACAGTAGTGAACTTGGCTACTGTTGAGAACGTCTATTTATAATCTTTCCCTTCAATTTGTCTATCTCCCCTTGCCATAACTCTTGCTTTTAGCCTTTCAATCATCCCATTCTTCTTGAATTTAGTCTTGAATACCCACTTACAGTCTAGCGCTTTCTTTCCTTCGGGCAAGAAGGTCAATTCCCAAGTTCCATTCTTTTCCAGAGCATCTAACTCTTGATTCATTGCCTTCACCCTTCCTGGATCATTCTTTGCTTGTTGGTAGCTTCTAGTGTAACACCCCGCCCAAACCGAACCCTCTTTATATTAATAAAACTCGTTTGAGGGGAAAATCAACGAGGGTTCGACTTGGATGGAGCGTTACCGCCGCACTCAACTCCATGGAATTAAGTGCAAGGCTAAGTAACCAAAACATATGCATTCCAAACTTTAAGAAAATCATCCTTACAACCAAATTAAACTAGTTCGTTAAGTACTAAATACTAAGTGTTTCAGAGTTCCAGTGGAAGCAAAATATTAAACTAGGTGGATGACAACTTCTAGTTGATCTCTCATAATTCCCCTCGATCAGCACCTGCAAATAAACATTGAAAAAGACAAGAGAGACAAGCTCCCAAAAATCAGCTAAACTGAGTAATTCCAACTCCATCCCGTAAAATACTTAAGTTGAAAATACTTTGTGAAAATAATAGTTTAATAGAGTCGAAAGCATAGCACATATACATATATAATACAATTAATAATCACATAAGTGCATTCATATATATATAAGATTAATAATCACATAATTTCAATTAATTCAATATTATCCGCTTATTTAAGGAGAGGAAAGAGAACGCCAGTAAGCCAGGGACACCCTGTAACAACTTACTACAATAATGTGAGACAGGGAAACCTGTAATCAACTCACTGTAGGTCGTAGAAACTCCTGTAACTACCTACAAATCATATTGGCCGTAATAACAGAGTCCCTAGTGTGCACACCCCTTCTAACTTGAAAACACATCAAGATAGAAGGAAGACAAATAACAGAAAAATTAGCATAGTAACTAGAAAACCTGTAGGTGGCCGCTGAACCTCCCATACAGGGCAACCTGTTCATCACTTCCTTCCTTTATTTCACTTTAAGTGATTTATAGTTTTTACTTCAAGTTATCACATATCACATATTCACATCATTAATTCACATAATCTCAAGGTTAAATCGTTTTATTTTACGGAATCTAATTGTGGATGAACATTGGTAATTACCTCTTCAAGTGTGTCCGAAGTTAATCCACGAGTTGATCGCGCTCTCGATAATCTTCTTCTACTATATCGGAGTCTACAATTAAACGAAATCTAAAATTAGTTTCCTAAATAACCCCATATGATATTATAAATAACTTAAATAATTTAAATAACTTAGAGAAACTTATTATTTATTTCAATGAAGTTTATAAATCAAAGTTTAAGTTTCTCGAATTTATTTATAACAATCATTTTAAGTACTTAAACATTATTTCAACTTTAATATTTATTTAACTTAAACGTTATAAATAATTTAAATAAACATAGAAAATCAACTTCAATATATTCATTATTTTATTTTAGAAACTTAGATATATTTTTAAGTTATGAAAAGTTAAGATAAACATTAATGGAAATAATAAAGTTAAATAGAACTTTTATTTTAATTAAACAAAACAAACTAACAAAGAAGGATAAGTCATTTATTTAAAGTGTTGGGCTAACTTAAGAACTAAAATCTGATTTGGGAGGGAGTAAGTTTGGCTTGGGTCCATTTAAAATAAAAAGGGAGTAGGCTTTGGGTTAGTATTAGGTTTTAAGTGGAAACAAAAAAAAAGACAGAAGGAAATAGAAGAAGAGAAGCAGTAGAAGAGGAAGGAAGAAAAGGAAAACAGAGGAGGGTGGTGGTTGCCGGTTTTTGTGCCGGTTCCCGGCGTTTTGGTGGTCGGAGGGTGGCTGGGCGTCGTGGCTGGTTGGCGGCGGCAAGGGGGGTGGCGTTTTGGGGTCGAAAGGAGGTGCGAAGAAGGGGGAAGGGGCTGCGTTTTTGTGGGCTGCGTGCTAGGCGCTGCTGCGCGGTGGCGGTAGTGGCTATTGCTGCTTGCGGCGGTGGTGGTTGGTTGACGGAGGGAGATTCGAGTTTTGGGTTGTGGTGGTTTAAGTGGTGGAGCTTGAGGTGGTGTTTTAATGGTAGTTTTTATTATTTTATTTTCTTAATTTTTCAAAACTGAAATCAGAATTTTAGAGGGGGAGAAAGAAGAGAGTGAAGCAAACCTTGAATGTGATTTGCTTGAGTTCTTGGGTGGGTGATAAGAGGTTTTAGTGTGTCCTTAAGGCACTAAGAACCTCTTAGAAAACATAATTTATAAACCTAACGAGCAACTACTAAGTACGTAGTAATGGCAAGTCAAGGGTCGAACCACAAGGAAATTGGGATTGAGTTTAGTCCACTAAGTCCAAAACTACATAAGTGAAGGGTTTTTGGGTTTGAGATTGAATAGATTACCAACTAATTAACTAGCTAATGAAAACCGACTAATAATTAAAAAGGAGAATTAATATGATAGAGAAAACAATAGAGCTTTGGTTACTCGCATGAACTCGGGCAAGACACGACACAAATGCAACTATGAAGCTATAGAGAATAACATGCAAGGTTAAGTTTCCCTCTAAAGTCCTTGAGTCCTCTCTCGAATTGTCCTCAAGAGTAATCAATTAATCAATCGACTAAATCCTCTCTCGAATGGTCTTTAGTCAATTGATTAATGGATTCAATTTGATTGGAAAACCCCTAAATAGGATCCTCTTAATTTCTACCCAATCTCTTGGTCTAGAAATTAAGTTGATTCATGGGAATGACTAGACAACAACAATCAATTACGAGTAATTGAAATCTAAGCCCTAGCATAAACTTGATCAAGGTCTACCCTAAGGTGTCAAAACACCAAGAACAATGCATATTAGACATGAATAAAGCAATTACAAGAACATCTCAATTAGCCCCTAATTCATGCTTTCACCCAAACCCTAGATTAGGAACTACTCACTAACCATGGATTCTAAGCAATTAAGATTCAATAAATTAAACATCATAAACAAAGCAATATAATTAAAGGAAAGCGATTAAAGAAAAATTACTTGAATTGATTAACGAATTCGATCTTCAAAGATGAAACAATTAAGAAACCAAGTGTTTAGAGAGAGTTTAGGGCTAAGAGAATGTAATTAGAAACTAAGAGTATGAGATAATGACGAGTCTAAGCTAAGAAAACTAATTAAAAGAGTCATTAAAGTTTGACGGACAAAACGGGTCAAAGCCCGAAAGCAGGTCACCACGGTTGTGGTGCCTTAAAAAACGTCCATGCAGTAACTATGCAAACAAGCCACTGATTATGTGAAGATCAGGCACCACGACCATGGCAAAATCACCACGACCGTGGTGACCTGATTTCATCGAATCAGTCTTCTATTCTTCATGATACTGCTTTGCTTGCTACAGGTACCTACAACCGTGGTATATGTGCCACGGCCGTGGTGGCCTTCTACCTTCAATTCCTCCAAGCTTGACTCACTTGAGCCTCTCCAAAGTACGAGCCACGCACCTCGAACATGCCCCAAGTCCCTAGATCACAAAAGTACTCCAACACGTGCCAATTCTCTTGAAATACATCAAAAACAATCAAACACTTGTGGAGTATAATTGAAATCCAAAGAAAGGAAAAACCATGCAATCCTAACTCTAAATGCTCTAAAGCTACATGCAATGAGACTTAAAATGAGCTATAAGTATGCACTAAAACGGACTGATCAAACTCCCCCAAAATTAAACAATTGCTTGTCCCCAAGCAATACAAACTGAAGCTCATGGGATAGAGTTATGACTCCTCAGGAAAACACGCATGCCATTTTCAAAAACCATTCAAAATCTTTCAAAGAAATATGTCTACTAAATGCCAAATTCTATCAACTCTCAAAGTTTATAAGCTCAAGGAAAAGCAACCAAATCTTACCACTAGTTCTCCCCCAAGCTTGGCTCAGTCGTATATATGGTAGCTCTCATTTTAGTCATGTGCACTTCTCTCGTGTGTTTAAATAGGTAAAATGAACGCTCAAAGCTCAATTCCATTGACTATATCCTACCATATGCTTGCATATCATCTCACTCTCCATCGCATAAGGACCAAAGTTTGCATCAAGAATCAAGATGACTTAGTCAAGGTTGTAATGTAGGCTTAAGGTGAGGGTGTGGTAGCATTTGGGATCGTGGTGTTTAAGAGGGGAAAGTGAAACTTCCAACTCGACACCTTTCTAAAAGAACAAAACCAACCCTACTAAAATTTAAACGCTGTACACAACCTATCACAAGCACTCCTCTAATTTTAGCATCTCAATCTCCCTTATTGCCATTTTTGAACACACCACAAATCCTTTTTTTTTCTTTCTCTTTTTCATTCTTTTTTTTTTGTTTTTGTGGATTGTGGTGATTTTAGAAGTAGGGAGAAAATGAGAACTTCAATGTATGGAAAGGAGGCGAACTCAAACAACTCATGATTTTTAACCAAATACAAAGTAGAACACCTACACCAAGTCATTCTCGTAACACCCATCAATATGTTTCACCCCATCTAAGTAGTTTCACAATCCCCTTGGTAAGGAGACAAGTAATAAGCTAGATATGTGGTTAGCAAATAAAACAATCTTAGGCTCACAGGGGCTTCAAAGGAGGATAAGTTGGTGATGGTGGCCTTTGGCAATGTAGCTCAAGTAACATGAAAGCCTCAATCACATTCAAGACGCAAACAAGTCAAGCGTATTCAAGGAGAATCAATGCAAGTTCTAGAGAATGGTCGTCAAGGAAGAGCATCACACATCAAGTAGAAAAGTCTGAAAAGATGTCAGTCTAAAAGGCTCAAAGCAAATCCTCACAAGGCATAGCTACCAAAATCGGTCGAACCGCACAAAGGGGAGACCAAACATTCCACAAACAGTCAATTCCTTAGCATACTAGAGACTATCAAAACATTTGCTTTTTTGGTTTTTCATATCAAAAATCATGTTCAAAAGCACACACGTGTCTTACATCATCATTGGAGATCAGTCCTAAGTGCAACCTACATGCATGCATGAATGCAACTAATGCAATCTTAACATGGATCTAAATGCTCAATGATGAATAAAAAGTAAAAAAGTATGCACTGAAAGCTACATGCTCTAACATGATATGCAAAAATATACATCCTCCCCCAAGCTAAACAACATAGTGTCCTCAATGTGAATAGGCTAATACGATAATAGCAAAGGAGGAGGAAAAAAAGCTCACTCATGAGGCGGCTGGGAGCTGGAACTACCTGGGAACCAACCACCACGGCTAGTCCAGCTCTGTAAGTCATCACGAAAACCTTGGAAGGCCGAGGTCATCGTGTCAAAGCTCGCCTGCATGCTCTGGTAGTGGCCATCATGCTCAATGGTAGAATCTCTAAGTTGCTGCGCATCGGTCCTGAGGTTCGCGAAATCCAACCTCATGTCGCCAAAGCCTACCTGCAAGGCAGCCAGTTGCTGCTCTATAGTACCAGAAGTTCCCCCAACCGGGGCATGCTCAGCAGTAGGGACATCGCCCTCCTCATCCACCTCCATCGCCTCCTCACCTCCAGCATTTGCGAGCGGTGGCCAGTCAAAATCTGGTGGAAACACCCAGTTCTCCATGTAATAGATGGGGTCTTGTTAACATCAGGGAGAATGGCATAAGGACTGCCATTGACCTTCCATATGTAACCGGCATTAGGACCGTTAGACTCGATCCACGACATGGCTGTCTCCAGGCACAATGATAAGTGGACTTTAGGTTCACTTATTTGCATGTAGTTTTAGGGCATTTAGATGCATTTTAAGTCTTTTAATTTCCTTTTCCTTCCCTTTTTCCTCATTTCTTATTATCTCGTGTTTAACATCTAGTTTAGCTCATTTGCATATAGTTAGGATGTATATAGGTTGTTGCATATGCATATGCATACCCCCTCCCCATCTAATATTTGCCTTGAGTGTTTTGAAGGTTATCAAGCAAAAAGAGGCTTATAACAGGGGAGCGGGCGCTCCTAAGGACAGGGAGCGGGCGCTCCATGGGTCAAGAAATGAAGTCGGAGGATCAGGAGCTTGGAGCCACCCAGGAGCGATGAGGGAGCGGGCGCTCCATGTTGTGAGGAGCGGCGCTCCATTGCCCAGGCTCCGTATTTTTATTTCGTGTTTTACGATTTTGCCCTTATTTCTACGGGGTATATATCTAATTTTGTAATAATCTTAAGATATGTTTTTAATTTCTGAATCATTATTAGCTTAATTAGAGAGAGAACTTTAGAGAGAGAAGTAGTTTTTTTAGAGAGATAAAGTAGATCTTGAAACCAATTTGATGCTTTTTGAAGGTATTTACATGGAGATTTCCCATTGATGTTCTTCTATTTTAGAGTTTTTAATCTATCTCTTTGCTTTATTTTGCCTTATTTCTTGCTTATCTTGTTTTAGCCTTTGATTAGTGTTGGTTAGTTAATGTTTAGCTCATTTATAATGTTTTCCACCATTGTTGATCTTCCATTGATACCTCAAGCTTTTTATTTTGCTTCTTTAATGGCTTTAGAGTAATTTCTTAGCTAGGGGAAGGGGATGAACTAGGTTGATCATGAGTTGACCTCAAAAGTCAAGCTAGGGGGTTAGATTTAGGTGAAATAGGGTTGTATAACCTATTTAATTGCTTGTTTAATTGCTTGATCATCATTTGAACTTGGTTTGGGGATCAAAAGTGAAGGATTGAGAGATGAAGCTTTTGATGGACCTTAGGTTAGTTAATAGGTTGACTTCACCATGAGAATAGGTGTTAGGATTCCTAGGACCTTAATCGAATCGCTAGGAGTTGTGGAAATACTTGATCAATTGATTTTACCATGAGAATAGGTAAAATTGGTTGATTAAGTCCTCCTAATTAGTTCGAGAGAGTAATTAGGAAACATATGAGTGACCTTAGTCCCTTAGTTGATCCTAATGAATCCCCTTGGCTTGACGAATAGGTTAGCAATTGGTTAACTAGTGATTCCTATCCCTAGTGTCTTCTTATTATTGTTAAACCCAAATCATTTAGTTTAAATGTTAGCTAATTAGTTCTTGTTTTCTTAGTTGATCAATTAATCTCAAAAATCACCAAAAATAGGCTTAGCTCACTTAATTACTTTCAAACCTTGCTAATCTTTGCTTCCTAGTGGAATCGACCCTTTCTTGCCCTAAACTAGGCTAAGTTAGGTATATTAATTTGGCACGTGCAACGACCGTGTCACACAACTTGCAAACCTGTAAGATCAAGACCAACAGATATAGCAATAAGTGTGATCATCCCGCCCACGGTGATGTCCCCGGTGGGTTTCATAGCTAGGTTCTCGAAATGGTCCATCATCCAGGCCCCGGGGTTAAGTCGGGTATCTCCCTCGCTCATATGCAAAAGAAAGTAAAGCTCGCGGGCACTCGCATTGCCCAAACTGTCACCACGAGCAAAGATGCTGTAATTAAGGACACGGTGGGAAATGCGAAACCCGGGGCTAACCATAGAAGAGGCCTTGGCCCGGTTTGGATCAAAGGGAGAGAGGGAAGTGAGGCGGTGCCAAAATTGGTGACTGTTGTGCTTGGAGGACCACTCACTCTTAGGTCCAATCTTGCCCCCCTAGGCCACCCAAAAACATCGTTCAGTTGCCCGATGTTCATAGTGACGGTCCTACCCAAAAGTGTGAAGGTCATGCTCCGAGGGTTCTTCCCCTCCATTCTACGAACGGAAATGGTGGACAAAAATTCTAGGGTAAGGCGTTTGTAGGTGAGGGTGTGTAAATCTAACCATGAAGACCACCCCACTTGGCGAAAAAGTTGGTCAACGTCCCCCTCCACATACAATGCTCGGGCCGCTCTAACATCATAGAATTTGGGTGGTCTAATTCGACGGCGGCTAAGCCTCATGAAGCGTTGTAAGTGGTCGGGAGAGGTGAAATTGATACCTAAGGTATCAATTTGAGGGGGATTCAAAGGTGGGGGAGGGGATGGATTCCTTAATTGACTTGCAGAGGTGTTACGGTGAGGGTTTCTACGGCCATGGGATGCCATGATATGGACAAGAACAACAAACAAGCCAACACTTCAAATCACCCAAATTGGACACCCAAAAATACCAATCACTAACAATTCCACCAACAATTCTACCAAATTCAAGTCAATGCGCTTCAACCACAAGCAAATTCACAATATCAACCAACAAATCCAACAACAATCAAGCAATCATCAACAAGTAGTGAAATTAAGAGAAAACACAAAAGTAAGGAAGGTTTATACCAATGGAGTCGTTGGAGTAAATCCCGCAAATGAACCTTGCCAAAGTGATGTGTTGATGTTGTTGAAGAGTTTGAAGTCCCCAATTCAAAGCTAGAAGCTCTCAACAAATTTTTCCCAATTTGATTTGATGGTTAGGGTTTGGAAAATTTTGTGAAGTTATGGAGAATTTGTGAAGGAAAGGGAAGAAGTAAGATGTGTACGTTTAGTGGAAGTGGTAGAAGAAGGAATTTTGAGAAGAAAGAGGAAGGTTGGAAGGAGTTTTAATGGAGGAAAGGGAGGTGAGTTGAAGAGGATGTGTGAGAGGATGAGTGAGTTGAGAGAGAAGGAGGTGAAGAAAGTGAGTGAATTGGTGTGTTGTTTTTTTGTTTTTCGGCCTTCTTGAATTTAACAAGCTGATGGACCTTGCTTCAGGTCACCATGGTCGTGGTGAATATGCCACGGTCGTGGTGACCTGATTTCCTCAAATCAGTGAGTAAACTGCTAAGCTGCTATTTCACCTTTTGCAAGGCACCACGGCCGTGGCTATTTTACCACGACCGTGGGTACCTGCTGTTCCCCTTTTTCACTCTTCTCTTTTTTTTGTTTTTCTTTTATATTTTTTTTCTTTTTTTTCAGTAAATTAAACTACACTAAAACAAGAGAAAAAAAATAAAAATAAAATCAAACTACCTAGTCCTAAAAGATATACTTGGGTTGCCTCCCAAGAAGCGCTTCTTTAAAGTCATTAGCTTGACTAAGAGGACTCACCTCTCAATGATGGTGCTCGGGTGAGCCAAGTATCAAACATTCCACGAAACCAATGACGTGGTTGTCGTGGTAGAGCTTCAAGCGTTGGCCATTAACCAAAAGGGCCGCTCATCCCCCACAATCTCATATGCTCCATAGGGGGTAGTCTTCACTACTTCAAATGGCCCCGATCACTTTGATTTAAGCTTTCCGAGAAAGAGCTTAAGCCTTGATTTAAACAACAAGACTTTGTCCCCAACCCGAAATTCTCGTTGTTGTATCCTTTGGTCGTGCCACTTTTTTGTTTGCTCCTTGTACAAGCGGGAACTCTCATAAGCATCAAAGCGGAGCTCCTCTAGTTCTACCAACTTCTCCTTTCGAGCTTCCCCGCCAAAGTAAGATCCATATTAAGCTCTTTGATTGCGCATAAAGCCCGATGTTCAAGTTCAACGGGCAAGTGACAACCCTTACCATACACAAGACGATAGGGGGTGGTGCCTATAGGAGTTTTGAAAGCGGTGCGAAGAGCCCAAAGTGTATCATTTAGCTTCAAAGACCAATCCTTCCTAGTCTTGTTCACCATTCTCTCAAGCACATTCTTCACCTCACGATTCGAGACCTCAACTTGGCCTTGAGTTTGGGGATGGTATGGAAGTCCCACCTTATGATTGACCCCATATTTCTTCAAAAGAGCTTCCAATTGCTTCTTAGCAAAGTGCGAACCTCCATCACTTATCAACACACGAGGCACCCCAAATCTAGGAAAAATGATATTCTTCAAGAGCTTCATGACAACCTTGTGATTGTTGGTGGGGGGAGCGATCGCTTCAACCCACTTGGTCACGTAGTCCACCGCTACAAGAATGTACATGTTCCCCATAGATGACACGAAGGGTCCTATGAAGTCAACTCCCCACACATCAAAGGGCTCAACCTCAAGAATATTTTATTGCGGCATCTCGTTCCTCTTGGTGATTCCACCGCTTCGTTGACACCTATCACAACTCAAGACAAATCCCCTAGCATCCTTTTGCATGTGAGGCCAAAATAAACCACTTTGGAGCGCCTTAGCAACAGTTTTACTCGCTCCACCATGTCCTCCACATGCCAAAGTATTGCAATGATTCAAAACAGAATGAATCTCATGATTGGGAACACACCTCCTAAAAACCGAGTCAGCACATCGCTAGAACAATAGAGGGTCGTCCCAATAGTAACTACATACCTCCTTGAAGAACCTCTTCTTTTGCTGAGAAGTAAGACCATGAGGTTCAATCCCACAAGCCAAGTAATTTGCAAAGTCCGCGAACCATGGGACCTCATTATTTATGATAGCAAAGAGGTGTTCTTCCTTCAAATTATCATTGATAGGGGCATCCTTTAGATCAACATCTCTCTCATCAAGGGAGAGGCGAGAGAGATGGTCAACAACCAAATTTTCTGTCCCTTCTTCTCCTTCATCTCAAATTCAAATTCCTGAAGAAGTAGGACCCACCTAATGAGCCTTGGCTTTGCATCCTTTTTGCTCATCAAGTATCGGACCGCAGAATGGTCCGTGTAGACAATAGCCTTATTGCAAGTCAAGTACGAATGGAACTTATCAAATGCAAACACCACGGCTAACATCTCCTTTTCCGTAGTGACATAGTTCCGTTGTGCGTCATCCAAAGTCCTACTCGCATAGGCTATCACATGGAGCTTTCCTTCCTGTCGTTGCCCAAGTACAACTCCCACTACAAAGTCACTAGCATCACACATTAGTTCAAAAGGCAAGCTCCAATTAGGAGCTCGCACAATAGGAGCAGAAGTAAGGGCTCTTTTTAAACTTTGAAAAGCCTCGATGCAAGACTCCTCAAATCTAAATTCAACTTCCTTTTGAAGTAGATTCGTCAATGGTTTGGCAATTTTAGAAAAATTCTTGATGAAACGCCGGTAAAAACCCGCATGTCCAAGGAAAGCACGAACTCCCGTCACCGAATTTGGTGGCGGGAGTTTCTCTATTACCTAAACCTTTGCCGGATCTACCTCAATGCCCTTACTAGACACTTTATGACCAAACACAATGCCCTTTTCAACCATGAAATGACACTTTTCCCAATTCAATACTAGGTTCGTCTCTTGACACCTTTTCAACACAAGTTCAAGATTAGCAAGACACTTGTCAAAAGAGGAACCACACACACTAAAGTCATCCATGAAAACCTCAATAGAGTCCTCCAACATGTCAGAAAAGATCGCCGTCATACATCTTTGAAAAGTAGATGGGGCATTACACAAACCGAAAGCCATCTTTTGATAAGCGAATATCCCATATGGACAAGTAAAGGTGGTTTTCTCTTGGTCATCCGAATGAATCGGAATTTGAAAGAATCCGGAATAACCATCAAGAAAACAAAAATATGAATAACGGGCAAGCCTTTCCAACATTTGGTCAATAAAAGGGAGGGGGAAATGATATTTTCGGGTGGACTTATTCAATTTTCTGTAATCAATACAAACTCTCCACCTAGTCACAGTTCTAGTAGAAATAGTTTTCCCTTTCTCATTCTCAACAATAGTCATGCCTCCTTTCTTAGGAACCACGTGAATCGGGCTCACTCATTTGCTATCGGAAATAGCATAGATGATTCCCGCGTCACGCAATTTCATAATCTCCTTTTTCACCACCTCTTTGAGGTTGGGATTAAGTCTTCTTTGAGGCTCAATAGAGGAGGCATTACTATTGGTGAGATGGATACGATGCATAGCAAGAGAAGGGCTTATCCCCTTAAGGTCATCAATTGAGTACCCAATGACATCCCTATATTTTCTCCATATCTCAATCAACTTAGATACAAAGATGTCATCAAGAGCCGAATTGACAATAACGGGATAAGCACATTCATCATCAAGGAAAACATATTTAAGGGAGGGGGAAGGAGTTTGAACTCTACCTTGGGAGGAGGCTTAGTACTCTCCTCCTTAGAACCGGAAGTGGCTAGGACCTCAAATCTCGATCCAAGTGTTTCCTCAACGGTAGCACCATCGAGAAACATAGAGAACTCTTTCACCTCTTCCATATCTAAGCTCGGCTCCTCAGTGATAGATGCATAAAGCTCATCCTCAGTGTGTACTTCCCTCTCAAATCCCTCCATCTCACTCTCCACATGACTAACTCGGCAAACCCTCTCAATAATAGGTTTCCTCAATGTCTTGGAGAACTCAAAGACAACCTTTTCATTGGCGACCTCAACAGTGATGGTGTCATTTCTACAATTTATCATCGCGCCCAATGTCTTAAGAGCCTCCCTTCCAAGAATGAGAGGAGTTTTGGGATCTTCGTCCATGTCCATGACCACAAAATCACAAGGCACAAACACATGCCCAACTTGGATTGGAACATATTCTAATTCCCCATGCGGGACACTAACAGTTCGTTCCGCCAATTGGATCGTCTTCCTAGAAGGAAGAACAGGAAAGTGAAGGTGCTTGGCTATGGAGAGAGGCATAAAACTCACACTTGCCCCCAAATCGGCCAACGCACCCTTAGGCTCAAAGTCCTCTATCTTCACAGGCAATGTAAAACTTCCAAGATCTCTTTGCTTCTTGGGCATGGCACGTTGCACAAGAGCACTCACTTGGTATAGCAATGTAATGAGCTCATCTTCTAGCTTTCGCTTGCTGGAGAGGATCTCCTTTAAGAACTTGGCATAGGCCGGCATTTGAGACATGGCCTCAAGGAATGAGATGTTGATTTGAAGGCTCTTTATGATGTTGAGGAACTTAGTGAACTTGTCGCTCAACTTCCTCTCCACTAACCTTTGAGGATATGGGACCGGTGGCACATAGGTCTTAGGTGGAGGAGGTGTTGCCAATGGAGCTTTGTCAACATCTTGCTCACGAGTCTCCTCCGTCTCCTTTTCCTCTTCTCTTCTTTCAACATCAACTTCTCTCTCAATTTCATCCCCTTGAGCATCATTCTCAACCTCCTCAACTTCACTTCCCTCACACTCATCGGGCATCTTAGGGCCCTCATAGTTCGTTCCCGACCTCAAATGGATGGCTTTGGCTTGATGAAGGTTAGGGTTGGGAATAGATTGGCTGGGAAGTTGATTTGTGGGGTTAGAAGGGTTCTTCTCAGCCACTTGAGCTAATAGGGTTTTAAACATTTTGTTGTGAGCTTGTAACTCTTGAAACCTTTGGTCGTGGCTTTGAAGGGTTTGGGTGATGGTTTGGAGTTGTTGGAGAATTAGGGAGGTAGGGTCGGAGGATGTAGTAGGTTCAGGATTTGGCTTAGGAAATGGTGGGTTTTGAGGGGCCTTTTGGAAGTTGGATCTTAGATGAGGGGCTTGGTAACTGTTAGCGTTTTAAGAGGAGGATCCACCTTGATTGTATCTTTGAGTAAACCCTTGTTGAGGTTGATTAAAGCCTTGTTGAGGTTGATTAAAGCCTTGTTGAGGTGGATTCCATCCTAATTGAGGTTGGTTGTAGCCTTGTTGAGGTTGTCGCCACCCTCCTTGTTGATTGCTCCTATAACCTTGGTTACCTTGATACCCCTCTCCTCTACTATTCATTGCCGCCACATGCTCTGACTGAGATCCTCCACAATAAGAGGTATCGTGGTTTGTACCACCACAAATGTCACAGAGAAAGCATTCACTTGTGAGGGACTAGATGATCCAAGGGTGATCTTCGAGAGCTTCTTGTCAAGATGATCCATCTTCGCTTGAATTTGGTCCATTGGGTCCAACTCAAACTTTCCACCCTTCTTGGGTTGAGCACCTCTCCTTCTTCCACCCCATGAGTAATTCTTGATCATTTCTTATATGGTGGCCTCTAATTGGTCTTGCGGGATCTTAGAAAGTTGACCTACCGCTCCAGCGTCAAGATTAGCACGATACATAGGATCAAGACCATCATAGAAGAACCTCATCAGTAGATTTTGATTGAACTCATGGTGAGGGCACGAACGAATCAATTCCCTATACCTTTTCCAAGCCTCCGCAAGTGTCTCATCATAATCTTGCTCGAAAGAGGATATTTGCCTCCTAATATCTGCGGTTTTCGACTCTGGGAAATACTTCTTCAGAAAAGCCAATGTAACCTGCTCCCATGTAGTGAGGGAGTTAGCAGGCAAACTCTTGAGCAAAGACTTTGCCTTTCCGGAATGAGAAGACCGGAAGAGATGCATCTTGATGTAGTCTGGAGAGACATCATTCATTGTTATCATAGCACAAATCTCCATATATCGATCAAGATGATCAAGTGGATCCTCGTCCGACCCTTCACAAAATCGCTCTGCTTTCACCATCCGTGTGAATTGAGGGTGAATGCTGAAATTTGTAGTGGTTGTGGGGAGTCGAATTCCACCCTGTAAAACATAGGACCCCGGATTTCCGAAATCCCTGAAAAGTTGTCCATTTTCCTCACCCATGTCTGATTCACTTTCACTTGTAGAACTTGAGATTGGTGAAGCTGGTGCAGAACTCAAAGTCAACCGTTCCAAACCTCCCCGAAGCTTTCGCAAGGTGCGATTGATTTCTGAATCTAAAGGTAAGATGGGTGAACCGTGAGCTCTCCTTCTCATGTAGCACAACAAAGCTAAGCAGGGGGTTAGAAAATAACAACACAGTCTAAAACAAAAGAAAAAAAAATCACTCAAGCAATACTAAACTCAAGTAAACTTCAATCAATAGCACAATTTCCCCGGCAACGACGCCATTTTAATAAGAGGTTTTTAGTGTGTCGTTAAGGCACTAAGAACCGCTTAGAAAACATAATTTATAAACTTAATGAGCAACTACTAAGTATGTAGTAATGGCAAGTCAAGGGTCGAACCACAAGGAAATTGGGATTGAGTTTAGTCCACTAAGTCCAAAACTACCTAAGTGAAGGGTTTTTGGGTTTGAGATTGAATAGATTACCAACTAATTAACTAGCTAATGAAAACCGACTAATAATTAAATAGGAGAATTAATATGATAGAGAAAACAATGAGCTTGGGTTACTCGCATGAACTCGGGCAAGACACGACACAAATGCAACTATGAAGCTATAGAGAATAACATGCAAGGTTAAGTTTCCCTCTAAAGTCCTTGAGTCCTCTCTCGAATGGTCCTCAACAGTAATCAACTAATCAATCGACTAAATCCTCTCTCGAATGGTCTTTAGCCAATTGATTAATGGATTCAATTTGATTGGAAAACCCCTAAATAGGATCCTCTTAATTTCTACCCAATCTCTTGGTATAGAAATTAAGTTGATTCATGGGAATGACTAGACAACAACAATCAATTAAGAGTAATTGAAATCTAAGTCCTTGCATAAACTTGATCAAGGTCTACCCTAAGGTGTCAAAACACCAAGAACAATGCATATTAGACATGAATAAAACAATTACAAGAACATCTCAATTAGCCCCTAATTCATGCTTTCACCCAAACCCTAGATTAGGAACTACTCACTAACCATGGATTCTAAGCAATTAAGATTCAATAAATTAAACATCATAAACAAAGCAATAGAATTAAACGACAGAGATTGAAGAAAAAATGCTTGAATTGATTAACGAATTCGATCTTCAAAGATGAAATAATTAATAAACCAAATGTTTAGAGAGAGTTTAGGGCTAAGAGAATGTAATTAGAAACTAAGAGTATGAGATAATGACGAGTCTAAGCTAAGACAACTAATTAAAAGAGTCATTAAAGTTTGACAGACAAAACGGGTCAAAGCCCGAAAGCAGGTCACCACGGTCGTGGTGTAATCACCACGGTCGTGGTGCCTTAAAAACGTCTAGACAGTAACTATACAAACAAGCCACTGATTCTGTGAAGATCAGGCACCATGACCGTGGCAAAATCACCACGACCGTGGTGACCTGATTTCATCGAATCAGTCTTCTATTCTTCATGATACTGCTTTGCTTGCTACAGGTACCCACCACCGTGGTATAGTGGCCTTCTACCTTCAATTCCTCCAAGCTTGACTCACTTGAGCCTCTCCAAAGTACGAGTCACGCACCTCGAACATGCCCTAAGTCCCTAGATCACAAAAGTACTCCAACAAGTGCCAATTCTCTTGAAATACATCAAAAACAACCAAACACTTGTGAAGTATAATTGAAATCAAAGAAAGGAAAAACAATGCAATCCTAACTCTAAATGCTCTAAAGCTACATGCAATGAGACTTAAAATGAGCTATAAGTATGCACTAATCAGTGGGTATAGATGGGGTATTTATAGGTCAAATTTCTGATTTGGGTTTAAATGGTCAAGCACTATTTATGAGGGTAGGATCTAGAGGTTGAAGAGAGGATTTCTTCTTTGACTCAATTGTGTAAGTTGATCAGATTTTTGAGGGGAAAAAATCTGATATTTGTAAGTGGGAAGTTATGGGTTTGCTTGAGGTTTTGCAGAAACCATTACTATGGTTGTTGGGTGAAGGAGGAAGGTGATGATGGAGGGTGATAAGTGATAAGTGGTCATGATAAGCTATGGGAGTGATAAGGCATGTGTAGTAATTTTAAATCAAGCTTGTTAAAAGTTGTACATCAAATTAGCTAAGTACATAAAATGACATTCTAATGAATTTAAATTTCAAAATGCTTCTTTAAAATAATTTCAATATGAAATAATAACATTAATAATAGAAATAATATTATATCATTAAAATAATAAATGTTTTTCAAATAATTTAAAATAAATCGAAATAAATCAAAGAAAATTCTATAAAATTCATATTGATACGTTTTTAATTTAAATAAAATAATTTATTAATTTATCAAAATTCGGGGTATTACATCTCCTCCTTAAAAACGAAGTTCGTCCTCGAACTTTAAAGTTAGTTATTTTAATCCTAGCGAAAAAATAGTTTTGCACTTTGTTAGTATTACATTCGGTCTCCTTAAAGAGTTTCGTCCTCGAAACTCGATAATCGTTCCTCGGAAAAGAGCTCGGGGTAGCGCTTTTTCATGTCGTCTTCTGTTTCCCAAGTTGCTTCTTCCGATGTTTGGTTTGACCACAACACTTTGACTAACTTAATGGCTTTTTTCGGGTGTTTCTCGTTTTGACATCAAGGATTTTGATTGGTCTCCTAAAAAGTGAGAGCTTCATCAAGCTCTATGATTTCAGGTTGGATGACATGGGAGGGGTCGGGAATGTATTTACGAAGTTGAGACACATGGAAAAAATTATGAACATTGGCTAATTCTGTAGGTAAGGCTAACCTATAGGCCATTTCTCCAATTCTTTCTAGTATCTCATAGGGTCTGATATAACGAGGACTCAACTTCCCTTTTCTACCGAACCTCATTACTCCCTTGGTTGGCGAAACTCTAACAACACTTTCTCTCCAAGTTCAAACTCTAAATATCGTCTTCTTTGATCGGCATACGAATTTTGTCAGTTTTGAGCTGCTTTCATACGCTCTTGAATCATTTTCACCTTGCTGGTAGTCTCTTCGATCATTTCCGGTCCTAAATTCAATGACTCGTTCACATCATTCCAACATATGGGACTTCTACATTTCCGTCCATACAACGCTTCATAAGGAGCCATTCCTATGCTCGAGTGATAGCTGTTGTTATACGAGAACTCTATGTACATTAAATGATTATCCCAACATCCTCTGAAATCCATTACACAAGCTCTCAACATATCCTCTAAGGTCTGAATGGTTCTTTCTGTTTGACCATCTGTCGCTAGGTGAAAGGCTGTACTAAATTTCAATATTGTACCCACCGTTGTCTGAAGTTGTTTCCAAAAGTTAGATAAGAATCTCGAATCCCTATCGGAAATAATGTCCTTTGGAACACCATGCAACCTAACCAATTCATTGATATACGCATCTGCCAATTGTTTCAACGACCAAGTATCCTTCATTACCACGAATCTTGCCGTCGTAGTCAAACAGTCCATGATTACCCATATTGCATTCTTTCCGGTCTTTGTAGTCGGCAATCCCATATCCATAGAGATATATTCCCATTTCCATCCTGGTACATCAAACGATTGCAATTTTCCTCCGGGCTTCATATGTTGAATTTTCACCTTCTGACACGATAAACATTTTGCCACAAAATTAGCCACTTCTTGCTTCATTCTAGGCCACCAAAAATGCTTCTTCAAATACTTATAAAGCTTATCTCCTCCGGGATGTATCGAATACGGTGAACTATGGGCTTCCCTTAGAATTCTTGTCTTGAGCTCATCATCCTGTGGCACATACCATCTCTGTTTATACTTTGCAACGCCGTTGCCGTCGATCTCAAACTCCGGGGCTTGTCCACTTTCTTTCATATCTCTTAACTTGCTTAACCACTTGTCTGCAACTTGTTTCACTCGAATCTCTTCAAATATGTCCGGTCCAACGGTAAGAGCATTCAACTGAGCTTTCACATATTCGGGTTTAACTATTTCCAAACTCAACTTCTTAATCTCTTTGCACAAGTCATCTGCTATAAGCAACACATTTAATGGATGAGCACTCTTCCTACTCAACGCATCCGCTACCTTATTCGCTTTTCCTTCCTGATACGCTATCTTCAAATCGTAGTCGCTTATAAGCTCTAGTCAATGTCTCTGTCTCATATTCAACTCCTTTTGTGCATACAGATACTTTAGACTTTTATGATATGTATAGACTTTACATTGTACTCCATACAAATAATGTCTCCAAAATTTCAGTGCAAACACGATCGCTCCTAACTCCAAATCATGAGTAGGGTGATTTTGCTCATGCGGTTTGAGTTGTCTCGACGCATAAGCTACTAGTTCGGTTGTTGCATCAAGACGCATCCAAAACCTTTCTTCGAGGCATCACTGTAGACTTCAAATCCCTCTACTCCAGATGGCAATGTCAATACTGGAGCGGTTGTAAGCCTTTTCTTCAATTCTTGAAATGATTCCTCACACTTTTCATCGCAATGAAAATTTGTTGTCTTCTTCATTAGGTTAGTGAGAGGTTGGGCCATTCTCGAAAAATCTTGTACGAATCTCCGGTAATATCCTGCTAGACCTAAGAAACTCCTTACTTCGATGACATTCTTACGTTGAGGACAATCGGTCACTGCTTGAATTTTCGATGGATCTACGGAAACACCTTCTTTTGAAATCACATGACCCAAAAATGATACTTTTTCCAACCAAAACTCACACTTCGAGAATTTAACGTACAACTGCTTTTCTCGGAGAATCTCTAAACTTTTCCTCAACTGAGCCTCATGATCTTCTCTATCCTTCGAGTACACCAATATATCATCGATAAATACTATCACGTACTTATCCAAGTACGGCTGCAAAGTTCTATTCATGAGGTCCATAAATGCTGCGGGCGCATTAGTGAGTCCGAATGGCATGACTGTGAACTCGTAATGGCCATATCTCATACGAAAAGCCGTCTTAGGAATGTCCTCTTCCGCTATTCGCAATTGGTGATAACCTGATCTCAGATCGATCCTTGAAAATACCGTTGCACCTCGAAGCTGATCGAATAAATCCTCAATTCTCGGGAGTGGATACTTATTCTTTACCGTGACATTATTCCACTCCCTATAATCGATACATAACCTCAAAGATCCGTCTTTCTTCCGAACAAACAACACGGGGGCTCCCCAAGGAGAAACACTAGGTCGAATATATCCTTTTTCCAACAATTCCTTTAATTGCACCTTCGATTCTTGCATATCTGCTGGTGCCATTCGATACGGGGCCTTAGAGATAAGTCCGAATCCCGGGACTAAGTCTATCTTGAAGATCATTTCTCTATCGGGCGGCATTCCTGGAAGCTCTTCGGGAAATATGTTTGGAAACTCATTTACTACCGGAATTTGATCCAACTCCTCCTTTTCAATGCTTACATCCCTTACTTGGCACAAATAAATTGGATACCCTTTTCTAAGATATGTTTGAAGGTTCAAACCTGAGATTATCATGACATCGGGTTTAGAGTTTATACCCTTATAGGATATCCTATTTCCTCTCGGTCCCCTAAGAGATATTTTCTGGTTATGATTATCAATCTTGGCTTTATACTTGGCCAACCAATCCATTCCCAAGATAACGTCAAAGTCTTTTAAGTCAAAAAGGATAAGGTCGGCTGTTAATTCAGTTTTGGCTATGACTACGGGAATATCTTGAAATAGAGATTTACAAGAGACGGTTTCATCAGTAGGCATGGCTATGTTGGCTAGACAAGATTTGGTAGACTTCAAGGGATACTTGTTAACAAAGGTGCTAGAAATAAAGGAATGAGACGCTCCGGTATCAAAGAGTACATAAGCAGGATTTGAGTTTACGAGAAAAGTACCCGTCAAAACATAATCATCGGTGTCCGCTTCAGTTCTGCTCATGACGTTGATCCTCCCATTAGTGTAGTTTCCGTTGCCATTCCTTCCATTTCCACCTCCAAAGGAGCGATTGTTGTTATGGTTTCCATTTTGTGCAACATTTCCTCCACGGTTGTAACTTCCTGGGCTAGTGGGGCGGTTGTTGTTGAAGTTTTGGTGTCTGTTTCCACCTCCATTATTGCCGTTTTGAGGTGGGTAGTTGTTCGTTTGCCTCTTAGGACACTGGAATGACTTGTGACCTAATTCACCACATTCAAAAACACTTGATTCTTTCACCCCGGCAAGTGAAGCCTGGGTGGTTCTTGCCACACCTTTTGCAGACATAACTTGTTTGGTACTTATTTCCTTGCTTGGTATGTTTTCCAGAATTCTGATTGTTGCGGTTGTTGTAGCGTGCACCATTGTTTGTGAAATTGTTGTTGTTGGGCCTCTTGTCGTACCCTTAGTTGCTGTTGTTGCCGGACGGTTCCTTCCTTTTGTTTTCGGATAGCACCTCTCTTTCCCGTTGCAAGATTCTCTCCAAGTTTGAGCTTTAGCATAGGCTTCCGCAAAAGTGGTGGAGGTACTTCATCCCAATCGAGTCTGAAGATTGAACCTAAGTCCATCCTCAAACTTCTGAGGCTTGGTTCCCTCGACTGGAACTACAGTTGGACAGAATCGGGCATACTCATTGAACTTTTGAGCGTACTCTTGTACACTCATGCTATAGGTCTGGTTGAACCTACTAAACTCGTTATACTTCTGCCTACGAATGTGCTCGGGGAAGAATCGAGCTTTGATTGCTACCTTAATAGCTTCCCAATTGAGGTTCTCTTGAAATCTTACGGTAGGTCCTACATTCTCCCACCAAGTATTGGCATCCTCATGCAAATAAATGGTGGCTTGATCCACTTTATGAGCCTCGGGCGTACCTGTGGCCGTGAAAATATTTTCAAAGTCCCTTAACCAATTCTCGAGAAGTAGCGGGTCTTCTCTACCAACGAAGGTTGGTGGTTTCAAAGACGCAATCTTTTTCGCCATCGCGGCTTGTGGGTCGTCTCCATGTCGATTGTTGCCAATTTGGTTTTGAAGGACTAACCCAAAGTTTTGAGCTAATTGCTCGAGAGTCCTAAGTCGTGCTGCAACTTGCTCGGAAGTCTCGGCCATTTGATCTCCTTGTTTTCGCGCTCTAGATCGAGTATAAACTTATTGCATAAGCTATCTGCGTTATTCACATTTGGTGTTTCCACCATTCACGTAAGAGAATATTCATATAAGCACATAATCAAGTTTCCACTACTCGATTTGTTCATTACTCCACACATAAATCATGCTCATATTATTCAATTCATACTCGTATAGAAAAACTCATATTTCATTGCCAAAGAGTATCATACTCATCATTTCATTCATCACATAAGATTACTTTAACTACCATAGCTTAAGACATAACAATATAACATAAAAAAGAAAGTCAAGTCAATGCTAACATTAATAAGTCCTTCCTAATGGTTAAGACTAGCTAAGGTAGAAGGTTTCATTCCTCGTACTCGGATGGATCTTCTTCCTTATCCTCGGATGGGTCTTCTTCCTCATTCTCGGATGGGTCTTCTTCCTCATCCTCCACTATGTTCTCACTATGGTTCTCGACGAGTGGGATGGGATCACTCTCTACCTCTTCATTGTCGCTAACATTTGGCTCCTCTCTTTCGGCGGAAAGATAAGTGTCGTTGAGCCACTTGGCTCTAGCGTCGAGCATCCTTTTCTAGAGGTAGTTCAACGTAAGGTACCACTTCCCCTTGTAAGTATGGAAAAATTATTTTAAATAAGCTAACATTTGCCTCATCTTCTAAAAATAAGTCAAGCTTTGGATTATTCTTAATTAAGTCAACTTTACACTTCCTTTAACTCTAAATGAGTCTAATTACAAGTAACCTGTTGGTAACCTGCTAACTTCTTACAAAATAAAATAAAATAAAATAAATTAAAATTAAAAAAGCAACAAAACCCACCTACACACTAACAGAGATCACACCCCACCCCCGCCACCACCACCTCCAAACCGCCAATCTGCAACCAAACCCTTCGGGACCACCGCCACCGATAAATCAAGAACACCATCATCATCCTCCCAATGTCTCTCCTAAATTCCACCCTAACTTCGGGAATAGATCTCAACAGAAGTACATTTTCAACCATAATATTAGCTTTTTTACCATAAAAAATGAACTAAATTCCACCCGCCATTGCTACTGCCCTAAGAAGCATGAAGAAACCAAACACATGAAATATTGGTCGAAAGAACAGAGGCTGCACCTTTCTTCGCTTCCTCCTCCTCCTCCATTAACTTCATTCTCCGATGATGCAATCCCGCCAGTTAAGCGATGAAGTTTCGATGAGTTAACTCGACTCCCTTGACTCGTCTTGTAGTCCCAGACTAGTAGAGTATCACTGCAGAATCCGACTGGGAAATCCTAACTCGTGGACGGGTGACTCGGGGTGAGTTAGAAATGAGTCGAACTCGGGTGAGTCAAGGAGGATGGTAGGAAGATTAGAGTTAGAGGAGGGAATCTTGGAGGAGAGAAGAGACGGTGAATATGATGGAAGGATTGACGAGTTGAAGGAGGTGAGTCAACTCGGAGTGGGTGGAAAGGGGGTTGGCGGGGGAGACGATGACGCCGAGGGGAGAGGAGAGAGTAGTAGAGAATGGGGACGTTAAAGGAAGGAGGAGAGAGAATTAGGGCGACATGGTTAGAAGAGAGGTGAGGATGGGAGTTGGAGAGGGAGAATGAGAGTGAGTCGACTCAGTGAAGGAACTCGGAGTAGGAAAGAGAATGGTGGGTTGAAGAGTCGATGAGAACAGGGGAGGAGGTAGAGAAGTTGGGGTTTGAATGGAGGAGAGAGAATAAAGTAAAACAAAAAAAACAAAAAAAAATGCAAATCAATAATATCGTGACACGTTAGCATGTTACCTACTATTACCTACTATTGTAGGTAATAATTTTTATCCGACTCAATGAAAGTTAATGTCTATAAAAGATTGACTTAATCAAGAATAATTCAAAGCTTGACTTATTTTTAGAAGATGAGGCAAAGGTTAGCTTATTTAAAACAATTTTTCCTATAAGTATACCCTCTTAGTTAGGCCTTCCGTTCCTTAGTATGTCGGAATATTCTCGCTTGATCTCCGCATAATGTCCAGGGTCGGGGAGTGTATAGAGTAAGACATCGGATTGCCTAGGTGGTGTAAGGTAGTCCGAATGTCCATAACCTTTGTTAAGATGGTAACACTTCATGGTGAGGCGTAGCCTGTAGATGAATGCTGAAATAGACTCTCCGGTTCTCATCATAAGTAGATAGGGTCCTTGGTGTGGGGTGCTAGTACACTTCCTTGCGGTTAAACGCGTTCTAGCCATCTAACAAAACATAATAAACAATTAATAAGTACAAATTACTTTCACTATATATATAAACAACTAATTCATACCCAAGTTTACCCCCTTTAAACTCATATTTTAATCCTTAATTCCATTTTTATCCTAAGACATTCCATATTTTAAAATTTTCCTAAACCCTCTCCAAGTTTTAACCTTAATTAATTCATTAATCCTAATTTCCATATTTTATTAATGTAATATTGCCCTAGTTAATCTAACTCTGCTCTGATAACCATTCTGTAACACCCCGCCCAAACCGAACTCTTTTTATATTAATAAAACTCGTTTGAGGGGAAAATCAACAGGGGTTCGACTTGGATGGAGCGTTACCGCCGCATTCAACTCCATGGAATTAAGTGCGAGCTAAGTAACCAAAACATATTCATTCCAAACTTATAAAAAAATCATCCTTACAACCAAATTAAACTAGTTCGTAAAGTACTAAATACTAAGTGTTTCAGAATTCCAGCGGAAGCAAAATATTAAACTAGGTGGATGACAACTTCTAGTTGATCTCTCATAATTCCCCTCGATCAGCATCTGTAAATAAACATTGAAAAATACAAGAGAAAAGCTCCCAAAAATCAGATAAACTGAGTAATTCCAACTCCATCCCGTAAGATACTTAAGTTGAAAATACTTTGTGAAAATAATAGTTTAATAAGTCGAAAGCATAACACATATACATATATAATACAATTAATAATCACATAAGTGCATTCATATATATATATATAAGATTAATAATCACATAATTTCAATTAATTCAATATTATCCGCTTATTTAAGGAGAGGAAAGAGAATGCCAGTAAGCCAGGGGACACCCTGTAACAACTTACTACAATAATGTGAGCCAGGAAACCTGTAATCAACTCACTGTAGGTCGTAGAAACTCCTGTAACTACCTACAAATTATATTGGCCGTAATAAAAAAGTCCCTAGTGTGCACACTCCTTCTAACTTGGAAACACATCAAGATAGAAGGAAGACAAATAACAGAAAAATCAGCTTAGTAACTAGAAAACCTGTAGGTTGCCGCTGAACCTCCCATACAGGGCAACCTGTTCATCACTTCCTTCCTTTATTTCACTTTAAGTGATTTATAGTATTTACTTCAAGTTATCATATCACATATTCACATCATTAATTCACATAATCTCAAGGTTAACTCGTTTTATTTTATGGAATCTACTTGTGGATGAACATTGGTAATTACCTCTTGAAGCGTGTCCAAGTTAATCCACAAGTTGATCGCGCTCTCAATAATCTTCTTCTACTAGATTGGAGTCTACAATTAAGCGAAATCTAAAATTAGTTCCTAAATAACCCCATATGATTTTATAAATAAATAACTTAAATAATTTCAATAACTTAAAGAAACTTATTATTTATTTCAATGAAGTTTATAAATCAAAGTTTAAGTTTCTAGAATTTATTTATAAAATCATTTTAAGTACTTAAACATTATTTCAACTTTAATATTTATTTAACTTAAACGTTAAAAATAATTTAAATAAACATAGAAAATCAACTTCAATATATTCATTATTTTATTTTAGAAACTTAGAAATATTTTTAAGTTATGAAAAGTTAGGATAAACATTAGTGGAAATAATAAAGTTAAATAGAACTTTTTATTTTAATTAAACAAAACAAACTAACAAAGAAGGATGAGTCATTTATTTAAAGTGTTGGGCTAACTTAAGAACTAAAATCTGATTTGGGAGGGATTAAGTTTGGCTTAGGTCCATTTAAAATAAAAAGGGAGTAGGCTTTGGGTTAGTATTAGGTTTAAGTGGAAACAAAGAAAAGACGGAAGGAAATAGAAGAAGAGAAGCAGTAGAAGAGGAAGGAAGAAAAGGGGAAACAGAGGAGGGTAGTGGTGCCGGTTTTGTGCGGTTCGGCATTTTGGTGGTCAAGGGTGGCTGGCGTCGTGGCGTTGGCGGCGGGGAGTGGCTTTGGGGTCGAAGGAGGTGCGAAGAAGGGGGGAAGGGGCTGTGTTTTTGTGGCTGCGTACTGGGGCGCTGCTGCGCGGTGGCGGCAGTGGTTGCTGCTGCTTGCGGCGGTGGTGGCCGCTGCTGCCGTGCGGCAGTGGTTGGTCGACGGAGGGAGATTCGAGTCTTAGGTTGTGGTGGTTTAAGTGGTGGAGCTTGAGGTGGTGCTTTAATGGCGGTTTTTATTTTATTTTCTTAATTTTCAAAAACTAAAATCAAAATTTTGGGGAGAAAGAAGAGAGTGAAGCAAACCTTGAATGTGATTTGCTTGAGTTCTTGGGTGGGTACAAGTGGGGTATTTATAGCCAAATTTCTGATTTGGGTTTGAATGGTCAAGCACCATTGATGAGGATAGGATGTAGAGGTTGAAGAGGATTGCTTCTTTGACTCATGGTGTAAGTTGATCAGATTTTTGAGTGGGAAAAATCTTATTTTTGCAAGTGGGAAGTTATGGGTTTGCTTGAGGTTTTGTAGAAACCATTACTATAAGTTATTGGGTGAAGGAGGAAGGTGATGATGGAGGGTGATAAGTGATAAGTGGTCATGATAAACTTTGGGAGTGATAAGGGCATGTGTGGTAATTTTAAATCAAGCTTGTTAAAAGCTATGCATCTAATTAGCTAAGTACATAAAAATGAAATTCTAATGAATTTAAATTTCAAAATGCTTCTTTAAAATAATTTTAATATGAAATAATAACATTAATAATAGAAATAATATTATATCATTAAATAATAAATGTTTTTCAAATAATTTAAAATAAACCGAAATAAATCAAAGAAAATTCAATAAAAATTCATATTGGTACGTTTTTAATTTTTAAATAAAATAATCATTAATTTATCAAAATTCGTGGTGTTACATCTAGACTCTCTCACTTTGAATACATTATTCAAAGGCTTATGTACTCCCCTTAGAATATGTGCTAAAATCACAAGATCAGCTACTGTCGTCTAAATTTTGCAACCATGTTGGAAGCATTT
>CANSGD010001413.1:0-156035 GCA_947645195.1 Patellifolia procumbens
GAGTCAAAAAAAATAGTTAATTAAGCACATCAAGTGTTTTGAAAGGTGTTCATACACCACAAAAACTCGTAAGGGTATGATAGGTTTAACCTTTGATTTGAAATGGTTTTTATCCAAAGGTCTTCATATGCTTTAAATATACCTAATACCTATAAAATAAGTCAAAAACAATAGGTAATTAAGCACATCAAGAGATTTGAAAAGTGTTCATACACCAAAAATCGTAAGAGTATGATAGTTTTAACATTTGATTTGAAATGAGTTTGATCCAAGGTCTTCATATGCTTTAAATATACCTAATACCTATAAAATGAGCCAAAAACAATAGGTAAGTAAGCACATCATATGATTTGAAAGGTGTTCATACACCACAAAATCTCGAAGAGACTATGATTGTTTTAACCTTTGATTTGAAATGATTTAGATCCAAGGGCTTCATATGCTTTACATACCTAATCCCTATAAAAGGAATAAAAAACAATAGGTAATTAAGCACATCAAATGATTTGAAAGGTGGTCATACACCACAAAATCTCGTAAGAGACTATGATAGTTTTACCCTTCGATTTGAAATGGGTTTGATCCAAGGGCTTCATATGATTTTAATTTACCTAATACCTATAAAGGAATAAAAAACAATCGGTAATTAAGCACATCAAATGATTTGAAAAGTGTTCATACACCACAAAATCTCGTAAGAGTATGATAGTATTAACCTTTGATTTGAAATGAGTTTGATCCAAGGTCTTCATATGCTTTAAATATACCTAATACTTATTCAAGGTCAAAAACAATATGTTAATAAGCACATCAAATGATTTGAAAGGCGTTCATACACCACAAAATCTCGTAAGAGAGTATGATAGTTTTAACCTTTGATTTGAAATGAGTTTGATTCAAGGGCTTCATATGATTTAAATATACCAAATACCTATTCAGGGAGTCAAAGCAATAGGTAATTAAGCACATCAAATAATCTGAAAGGTGTTCATACGCCATAAAATCTCGTAGGAGACTATGATAGTTTTAACCTTTGATTTGAAATGAGTTTGATCCAAGGTCTTCATATGCTTTAAATATACCTAATACCTATAAAAGGATTCAAAAACAATAGGTAATTAAGCACGTAAAGTGATTTAAATGGTGTTCTTACACCACAAAATCTCGTAAGAGACTATCATAGTTTAAACTTTGATTTGAAATTAGTTTGATTCAAGGGTTTCTATGATTTAAATATACCTAATACCTATTCAGCAGAGGAAAACAATAGGTAATTAAGCACATCAAATGATTTGACAGGTGTTCATACACCATAAAATCTCGTAAGAGAGTATGATAGTTTTAACCTTTGATTTGAAATGAGTTTGATCCAAGGTCTTCATATGCTCTAAATATACCTAATACTTATTCAGGGAGTCAAAACAATAGGTAATTAACCACATCAAATGATTTGAAAGATGCTCATACACCACAAATTCTCGTAAAGGTATGATAGTTTTAACCTTTGATTTGAAATGAGTTTGATCCAAAGTCTTCATATGCTTTAAATATACATAATACCTATAAAAGGAGTAAAAAACAATAGGTAATTAAGCACATCAAGTGATTTGAAAGGTGTTCATACCCCACAAAATCTCGTAAGAGATTTTGATAGTTTTACTTTTGATTTGAAATGAATTTGATCCAAGGTCTTCATATGCTTTAAAAATACCTAATACCTATAAAAGGATTCAAAAACAATAGGTAATTAAGCACATCAAGTGATTTGAATGGTGTTCATACACCACAAAATCTAGTAAGAGTATGATACTTTTAACCTTTGATTTGAAATAAGTTTGATTCAAGTGCTTCATATGATTTAAATATACCTAATACCTATTCAAGGAGTCGAAAACAATAGGTAATCACATCAAATAATCTGAAAGGTGTTCATACGCCATAAAATCTCGTAAGAGACTATGATAGTTTTAACCTTTGATTTGAAATGGGATTGATCCAAGGGCTTCATATGCTTTACATAAACCTAATACCTATAAAAGGAGTAAGAAACAATAGGTAATTAAGCACATCAAATGATTTGAAACGTGTTCATACACCACAAAATCTCGTAGAGACTACGATAGTTTTAACCTTCGATTGAAATGAGTTTGATCCAAGGTCTTCATATGATTTAAATATACCTAATACCTATAAAAGGAGTCAAAAAAATAGTTAATTAAGCACATCAAGTGTATTGAAAGGTGTTCATACACCACAAAATTTCGTAAGAGAGTATGATGGGTCTAACCTTTGATTTGAAATGAGTTTTATCCAAGGTCTTCATATGCTTTAAATATACCTAATACCTAAAAATAAGTCAAAAACAATAGGTAATTAAGCACATCAAGAGATTTGAAAGGTGTTCATACACCACAAATCTCGTAAAGAGTATGATAGTTTAACCTTTGATTTGAAGTGAGTTTAATCCAAGGTCTTTATATGATTTAAATATACCTAATACCTATACAAGCAGTCAAAAACAATAGGTAAGTAAGCACATCATATGATTTGAAAGGTGTTCATACACCACAAAATCTCGTAAGAGACTATGATAGTTTTAACCTTTGATTTGAAATGATTTTTGATCCAAGGGCTTCATATGCTTTACATATACCCTAATACCTATGCAAGGAGTCAAAAACAATAGGTAATTAAGCAAATCAAATTATTTGAAAGGTGTTCAAACAACACAAAATCTCGTAAGAGACTATGATCGTTTCAACCTTTGATTTGAAATGAGTTTGATCCAAGGTCTTCATATGCTTTAAATATACCTAATACCCATAAAAGGGTTAAAAACAATAGGTAATCAAGCACATCAAGTGATTTGAAAGGTGTTCATAAACCACAAAATCTCAGAGACTAAGATAGTTTTAACCTTCGATTAGAAATGAGTTTGAGCCAAGGTCTTCATATGCTTTAAATATACCTAATACCTATAAAAGGAGTCAAAAAAATAGTTAATTAAGCACATCAAGTGTTTTGAAAGGTGTTCATACACCACAAAAACTCGTAAGAGAGTAGTGATAGGTTTAACCTTTGATTTGAAATGAGTTTGATCCAAGGGCTCCATATGCTTTACCTTTCCCTAATACCTATTAAAGGAGTCAAAAACAATAGGTAATTAAGCACATCAAATTATTTAAAAGGTGTTCAAACACCACAAAATCTCGTAAGTGACTATGATCGTTTCAACCTTTGATTTGAAATGAGTTTGATCCAAGGTCTTCATATGATTTAAATATACCTAATACCTATAAAAGGAGTTAAAAACAATAGGTAATCAAGCACATCAAGTGATTTGAAAGGTGTTCATAAACCACGAAATCTCGTAAGAGACTAAGATAGTTTAACCTTCGATTAGAAATGAGTTTAGTCAAGGTCTTCATATGCTTTAAATATACCTAATACCTATAAAAGGAGTCAAAAAAATAGTTAATTAAGCACATCAAGTGTTTTGAAAGGTGTTCATACACCACGAAACTCGTAAGAGAGTATGATAGGTTTAACCTTTGATTTGAAATGAGTTTATCCAAGGTCTTCATATGCTTTAAATATACCTAATACCTATAAAATAAGTCAAAAACAATAGGTAATTAAGCACATCAAGAGATTTGAAGGTGTTCATACACCACAAAATCTCGTAAGAGTATGATAGTTTTTAACCTTTGATTTGAAATGAGTTTGATCCAAGGTCTTCATATGCTTTAAATATACCTAATACCCTATAAAAGGAGCCAAAAACAATAGGTAAGGAAGCACATCATATGATTTGAAAGGTGTTCATACACCACAAAATCTCGTAAGAGACTATGATAGTTTTAACCTTTGATTTGAAATGATTTAGATCCAAGGGCTTCATATGCTTTACATATACCTAATACCTATAAAAGGAATAAAAAACAATAGGTAATTAAGCACATCAAATGATTTGAAAGGTGGTCATACACCACAAATTCTCGTAAGAGAGTATGATAGTTTTAACCTTTCATTTTAAATGAGTTTGATCCAAGGTCTTCATATGCTTTAAATGTACCTAATACCTACAAAAGGAGTCAAAAACAATAGGTAATTAAGCACATCAAGTGACTTGAAAGGTGTTCATACACCTCAAAATCTCGTAAGAGAGTATGATTGTTTTAACCTTTGATCTGAAATGAGTTTGATCCAAGGTCTTCTTATGCTTTAAATATACCTAATACCTATAAAAGGAGTCAAAAACAATAGGTAATTAAGCACATCAAGTGATTTGAAGGTGTCCATACACCACAAAATCTCGGAAGCGAGTATGATAGTTTTACCCTTAGATTTGAAATGAGTTTGATTCAAGGGCTTCATATGATTTAAATATACCTAATACCAATTAAAGGAGTTGAAAACAATAGGTAATTAAGCACATCAAATGATTTGAAAGGTTTCATACACCATAAAATCTCGTAAGAGACTATGATAGTTTTAACCTTTGATTTGAAATGAGTTTGATCCAAGGGCTTCATATGCTTTACATATACCTAATACCTATTAAAGGAGTAAAAAACAATAGGTAATTAGGGACATCAAATGATTTGAAAGGTGTTCATACACCACAAAATCTCGTATTAGAGTATGATTGTTTTAACCTTTGATTTGAAATGAGTTTGATCCAAGGTCTTCATAGACTTTAAATAAACCTAATACCTATAAAGGGGTAAAAAACAATAGGTAATTAAGCACATCAAATGATTTGAAACGTGTTTATACACCACAAAATCTCGTAAGAGACTACGATAGTTTTAACCTTCGATTAGAAATGAGTTTGATCCAAGGTCTTCATATGCTTTATATATACCTAATACCTATAAAAGGAGTCAAAAACAATAGTTAATTAAGCACATCAAGTGATTTCAAAGGTGTTCATACACCACAAAATCTAGTAAGAGAGTATGATAGTTTTAACCTTTGATTTGAAATGAGTTTGATCCAAGGTCTTCATATGATTTAAATATACCTAATACCTATTCAAGGAGTCGAAAACAATAGGTAATAAAGCACATCAAATGATTTGAAAGGTGTTCATACACCATAAAATCTCGTAAGAGACTATGATAGTTTTAACCTTTGATTTGAAATGATTTTGATCCAAGGGCTTCATATGCTTTACATATACCTAATACCTATGCAAGGAGTCAAAAACAATAGGTAATTAAGCAAATCAAATTATTTGAAAGGTGTTCAAACACCACAAAATCTCGTAAGAGACTATGATCGTTTCAACCTTTGATTTGAAATGAGTTTGATCCAAGGTCTTCATATGCTTTAAATATACCTAATACCCATAAAAGGAGTTAAAAACAATAGGTAATCAAGCACATCAAGTGATTTGAAAGGTGTTCATAAACCACAAAATCTCGTAAGAGACTAAGATAGTTTTAACCTTCGATTAGAAATGAGTTTGAGCCAAGGTCTTCATATGCTTTAAATATACCCTAATACCTATAAAAGGAGTCAAAAAAATAGTTAATTAAGCACATCAAGTGTTTTGAAAGGTGTTCATACACCACAAAAACTCGTAAGAGAGTATGATAGGTTTAACCTTTGATTTGAAATGAGTTTGATCCAAGGGCTCCATATGCTTTACATATACCTAATACCTATTAAAGGAGTCAAAAACAATAGGTAATTAAGCACATCAAATTATTTAAAAGGTGTTCAAACACCACAAAATCTCGTAAGTGACTATGATCGTTTCAACCTTTGATTTGAAATGAGTTTGATCCAAGGTCTTCATATGATTTAAATATACCTAATACCTATAAAAGGAGTTAAAAACAATAGGTAATCAAGCACATCAAGTGATTTGAAAGGTGTTCATAAACCACAAAATCTCGTAAGAGACTAAGATAGTTTTAACCTTCGATTAGAAATGAGTTTGAGTCAAGGTCTTCATATGCTTTAAATATACCTAATACCTATAAAAGGAGTCAAAAAAAATAGTTAATTAAGCACATCAAGTGTTTTGAAAGGTGTTCATACACCACAGAAACTCGTAAGAGAGTATGATAGGTTTAACCTTTGATTTGAAATGAGTTTTATCCAAGGTCTTCATATGCTTTAAATATACCTAATACCTATAAAATAAGTCAAAAACAATAGGTAATTAAGCACATCAAGAGATTTGAAAGGTGTTCATACACCACAAAATCTCGTAAGAGAGTATGATAGTTTTAACCTTTGATTTGAAATGAGTTTGATCCAAGGTCTTCATATGCTTTAAATATACCTAATACCTATAAAAGGAGCCAAAAACAATAGGTAAGTAAGCACATCATATGATTTGAAAGGTGTTCATACACCACAAAATCTCGTAAGAGACTATGATAGTTTTAACCTTTGATTTGAAATGATTTAGATCCAAGGGCTTCATATGCTTTACATATACCTAATACCTATAAAAGGAATAAAAAACAATAGGTAATTAAGCACATCAAATGATTTGAAAGGTGGTCATACACCACAAATTCTCGTAAGAGAGTATGATAGTTTTAACCTTTCATTTTAAATGAGTTTGATCCAAGGTCTTCATATGCTTTAAATGTACCTAATACCTACAAAAGGAGTCAAAAACAATAGGTAATTAAGCACATCAAGTGACTTGAAAGGTGTTCATACACCTCAAAATCTCGTAAGAGAGTATGATAGTTTTAACCTTTGATCTGAAATGAGTTTGATCCAAGGTCTTCTTATGCTTTAAATATACCTAATACCTATAAAAGGAGTCAAAAACAATAGGTAATTAAGCACATCAAGTGATTTGAAAGGTGTTCATACACCACAAAATCTCGTAAGCGAGTATGATAGTTTTACCCTTAGATTTGAAATGAGTTTGATTCAAGGGCTTCATATGATTTAAATATACCTAATACCAATTCAAGGAGTTGAAAACAATAGGTAATTAAGCACATCAAATGATTTGAAAGGTGTTCATACACCATAAAATCTCGTAAGAGACTATGATAGTTTTAACCTTTGATTTGAAATGAGTTTGATCCAAGGGCTTCATATGCTTTACATATACCTAATACCTATTAAAGGAGTAAAAAACAATAGGTAATTAAGGACATCAAATGATTTGAAAGGTGTTCATACACCACAAAATCTCGTATTAGAGTATGATTGTTTTAACCTTTGATTTGAAATGAGTTTGATCCAAGGTCTTCATAGACTTTAAATAAACCTAATACCTATAAAAGGAGTAAAAAACAATAGGTAATTAAGCACATCAAATGATTTGAAACGTGTTTATACACCACAAAATCTCGTAAGAGACTACGATAGTTTTAACCTTCGATTAGAAATGAGTTTGATCCAAGGTCTTCATATGCTTTATATATACCTAATACCTATAAAAGGAGTCAAAAACAATAGTTAATTAAGCACATCAAGTGATTTCAAAGGTGTTCATACACCACAAAATCTAGTAAGAGAGTATGATAGTTTTAACCTTTGATTTGAAATGAGTTTGATCCAAGGTCTTCATATGATTTAAATATACCTAATACCTATTCAAGGAGTCGAAAACAATAGGTAATAAAGCACATCAAATGATTTGAAAGGTGTTCATACACCATAAAATCTCGTAAGAGACTATGATAGTTTTAACCTTTGATTTGAAATGATTTTGATCCAAGGGCTTCATATGCTTTACATATACCTAATACCTATTAAAGGAGTCAAAAACAATAGGTAATTAAGCACATCAAATTATTTGAAAGGTGTTCAAACACCACAAAATCTCGTAAGTGACTATGATCGTTTCAACCTTTGATTTGAAATGAGTTTGATCCAAGGTCTTCATATGATTTAAATATACCTAATACCTATAAAAGGAGTTAAAAACAATAGGTAATCAAGCACATCAAGTGATTTGAAAGGTGTTCATAAACCACAAAATCTCGTAAGAGACTAAGATAGTTTTAACCTTCGATTAGAAATGAGTTTGAGTCAAGGTCTTCATATGCTTTAAATATACCTAATACCTATAAAAGGAGTCAAAAAAAATAGTTAATTAAGCACATCAAGTGTATTGAAAGGTGTTCATACACCACAAAATTTCGTAAGAGAGTATGATGGGTCTAACCTTTGATTTGAAATGAGTTTTATCCAAGGTCTTCATATGCTTTAAATATACCTAATACCTATAAAATAAGTCAAAAACAATAGGTAATTAAGCACATCAAGAGATTTGAAAGGTGTTCATACACCACAAAATCTCGTACGAGAGTATGATAGTTTTAACCTTTGATTTGAAATGAGTTTAATCCAAGGTCTTTATATGATTTAAATATACCTAATACCTATACAAGGAGTCAAAAACTATAGGTAAGTAAGCACATCATATGATTTGAAAGGTGTTCATACACCACAAAATCTCGTAAGAGACTATGATAGTTTTAACCTTTGATTTGAAATGATTTTGGGACAAGGGCTTCATATGCTTTACATATACCTAATACCTATTAAAGGAGTCAAAAACAATAGGTAATTAAGCACATCAAATTATTTGAAAGGTGTTCAAACACCACAAAATCTCGTAAGAGACTATGATCGTTTCAACCTTTGATTTGAAATGAGTTTGATCCAAGGTCTTCATATGCTTTAAATATACCTAATACCTATAAAAGGAGTTAAAAACAATAGGTAATCAAGCACATCAAGTGATTTGAAAGGTGTTCATAAACCACAAAATCTCATAAGAGACTAAGATAGTTTTAACCTTCGATTAGAAATGAGTTTGAGCCAAGGTCTTCATATGCTTTAAATATACCTAATACCTATAAAAGGAGTCAAAAAAAATAGTTAATTAAGCACATCAAGTGTTTTGAAAGGTGTTCATACACCACAAAAACTCGTAAGAGAGTATGATAGGTTTAACCTTTGATTTGAAATGAGTTTGATCCAAGGGCTTCATATGCTTTACATATACCTAATACCTATTAAAGGAGTCAAAAACAATAGGTAATTAAGCACATCAAATTATTTAAAAGGTGTTCAAACACCACAAAATCTCGTAAGTGACTATGATCGTTTCAACCTTTGATTTGAAATGAGTTTGATCCAAGGTCTTCATATGATTTAAATATACCTAATACCTATAAAAGGAGTTAAAAACAATAGGTAATCAAGCTTATCAAGTGATTTGAAAGGTATTCAAAAACCACAAAATCTCGTAAGAGACTAAGATAGTTTTAACCTTCGATTAGAAATGAGTTTGAGTCAAGGTCTTCAAATGCTTTAAATATACCTAATACCTATAAAAGGAGTCAAAAAAATAGTTAATTAAGCACATCAAGTGTATTGAAAGGTGTTCATACACCACAAAATTTCGTAAGAGAGTATGATGGGTCTAACCTTTGATTTGAAATGAGTTTTATCCAAGGTCTTCATATGCTTTAAATATACCTAATACCTATAAAATAAGTCAAAAACAATAGGTAATTAAGCACATCAAGAGATTTGAAAGGTGTTCATACACCACAAAATCTCGTAAGAGAGTATGATAGTTTTAACCTTTGATTTGAAATGAGTTTAATCCAAGGTCTTTATATGATTTAAATATACCTAATACCTATAAAAGGAGTCAAAAACAATAGGTAAGTAAGCACATCATATGATTTGAAAGGTGTTCATACACCACAAAATCTCGTAAGAGACTATGATAGTTTTAACCTTTGATTTGAAATGATTTTGATCCAAGGGCTTCATATGCTTTACATATACCTAATACCTATTAAAGGAGTCAAAAACAATAGGTAATTAAGCACATCAAATTATTTGAAAGGTGTTCAAACACCACAAAATCTCGTAAGAGACTATGATCGTTTCAACCTTTGATTTGAAATGAGTTTGATCCAAGGTCTTCATATGCTTTAAATATACCTATTACCTATAAAAGGAGTTAAAAATAAAAGGTAATCAAGCACATCAAGTGATTTGAAAGGTGTTCATAAACCACAAAATCTCGTAAGAGACTAAGATAGTTTTAACCTTCGATTAGAAATGAGTTTGAGCCAAGGTCTTCATATGCTTTAAATATACCTAATACCTATAAAAGGAGTCAAAAAAATAGTTAATTAAGCACATCAAGTGTTTTGAAAGGTGTTCATACACCACAAAAACTCGTAAGAGAGTATGATAGGTTTAACCTTTGATTTGAAATGAGTTTTATCCAAGGTCTTCATATGCTTTAAATATACCTAATACCTATAAAATAAGTCAAAAACAATAGGTAATTAAGCACATCAAGAGATTTGAAAAGTGTTCATACACCACAAAATCTCGTAAGAGAGTATGATAGTTTTAACATTTGATTTGAAATGAGTTTGATCCAAGGTCTTCATATGCTTTAAATATACCTAATACCTATAAAAGGAGCCAAAAACAATAGGTAAGTAAGCACATCATATGATTTGAAAGGTGTTCATACACCACAAAATCTCGTAAGAGACTATGATTGTTTTAACCTTTGATTTGAAATGATTTAGATCCAAGGGCTTCATATGCTTTACATATACCTAATACCTATAAAAGGAATAAAAAACAATAGGTAATTAAGCACATCAAATGATTTGAAAGGTGGTCATACACCACAAAATCTCGTAAGAGACTATGATAGTTTTACCCTTCGATTTGAAATGAGTTTGATCCAAGGGCTTCATATGATTTTAATTTACCTAATACCTATGAAAGGAATAAAAAACAATCGGTAATTAAGCACATCAAATGATTTGAAAAGTGTTCATACACCACAAAATCTCGTAAGAGAGTATGATAGTATTAACCTTTGATTTGAAATGAGTTTGATCCAAGGTCTTCATATGCTTTAAATATACCTAATACTTATTCAAGGAGTCAAAAACAATATGTTAATAAGCACATCAAATGATTTGAAAGGCGTTCATACACCACAAAATCTCGTAAGAGAGTATGATAGTTTTAACCTTTGATTTGAAATGAGTTTGATTCAAGGGCTTCATATGATTTAAATATACCAAATACCTATTCAAGGAGTCGAAAACAATAGGTAATTAAGCACATCAAATAATCTGAAAGGTGTTCATACGCCATAAAATCTCGTCAGAGACTATGATAGTTTTAACCTTTGATTTGAAATGAGTTTGATCCAAGGTCTTCATATGCTTTAAATATACCTAATACCTATAAAAGGATTCAAAAACAATAGGTAATTAAGCACGTAAAGTGATTTAAATGGTGTTCATACACCACAAAATCTCGTAAGAGACTATCATAGTTTAAACTTTGATTTGAAATTAGTTTGATTCAAGGGTTTCATATGATTTAAATATACCTAATACCTATTCAAGGAGAGGAAAACAATAGGTAATTAAGCACATCAAATGATTTGACAGGTGTTCATACACCATAAAATCTCGTAAGAGAGTATGATAGTTTTAACCTTTGATTTGAAATGAGTTTGATCCAAGGTCTTCATATGCTCTAAATATACCTAATACTTATTCAAGGAGTCAAAACAATAGGTAATTAACCACATCAAATGATTTGAAAGATGCTCATACACCACAAATTCTCGTAAGAGAGTATGATAGTTTTAACCTTTGATTTGAAATGAGTTTGATCCAAAGTCTTCATATGCTTTAAATATACATAATACCTATAAAAGGAGTAAAAAACAATAGGTAATTAAGCACATCAAGTGATTTGAAAGGTGTTCATACCCCACAAAATCTCGTAAGAGATTTTGATAGTTTTAACTTTTGATTTGAAATGAATTTGATCCAAGGTCTTCATATGCTTTAAAAATACCTAATACCTATAAAAGGATTCAAAAACAATAGGTAATTAAGCACATCAAGTGATTTGAATGGTGTTCATACACCACAAAATCTAGTAAGAGAGTATGATACTTTTAACCTTTGATTTGAAATAAGTTTGATTCAAGTGCTTCATATGATTTAAATATACCTAATACCTATTCAAGGAGTCGAAAACAATAGGTAATCACATCAAATAATCTGAAAGGTGTTCATACGCCATAAAATCTCGTAAGAGACTATGATAGTTTTAACCTTTGATTTGAAATGAGATTGATCCAAGGGCTTCATATGCTTTACATAAACCTAATACCTATAAAAGGAGTAAGAAACAATAGGTAATTAAGCACATCAAATGATTTGAAACGTGTTCATACACCACAAAATCTCGTAAGAGACTACGATAGTTTTAACCTTCGATTAGAAATGAGTTTGATCCAAGGTCTTCATATGATTTAAATATACCTAATACCTATAAAAGGAGTCAAAAAAATAGTTAATTAAGCACATCAAGTGTATTGAAAGGTGTTCATACACCACAAAATTTCGTAAGAGAGTATGATGGGTCTAACCTTTGATTTGAAATGAGTTTTATCCAAGGTCTTCATATGCTTTAAATATACCTAATACCTATAAAATAAGTCAAAAACAATAGGTAATTAAGCACATCAAGAGATTTGAAAGGTGTTCATACACCACAAAATCTCGTAAAAGAGTATGATAGTTTTAACCTTTGATTTGAAATGAGTTTAATCCAAGGTCTTTATATGATTTAAATATACCTAATACCTATACAAGGAGTCAAAAACAATAGGTAAGTAAGCACATCATATGATTTGAAAGGTGTTCATACACCACAAAATCTCGTAAGAGACTATGATAGTTTTAACCTTTGATTTGAAATGATTTTGATCCAAGGGCTTCATATGCTTTACATATACCTAATACCTATGCAAGGAGTCAAAAACAATAGGTAATTAAGCAAATCAAATTATTTGAAAGGTGTTCAAACACCACAAAATCTCGTAAGAGACTATGATCGTTTCAACCTTTGATTTGAAATGAGTTTGATCCAAGGTCTTCATATGCTTTAAATATACCTAATACCCATAAAAGGAGTTAAAAACAATAGGTAATCAAGCACATCAAGTGATTTGAAAGGTGTTCATAAACCACAAAATCTCGTAAGAGACTAAGATAGTTTTAACCTTCGATTAGAAATGAGTTTGAGCCAAGGTCTTCATATGCTTTAAATATACCTAATACCTATAAAAGGAGTCAAAAAAATAGTTAATTAAGCACATCAAGTGTTTTGAAAGGTGTTCATACACCACAAAAACTCGTAAGAGAGTATGATAGGTTTAACCTTTGATTTGAAATGAGTTTGATCCAAGGGCTCCATATGCTTTACATATACCTAATACCTATTAAAGGAGTCAAAAACAATAGGTAATTAAGCACATCAAATTATTTAAAAGGTGTTCAAACACCACAAAATCTCGTAAGTGACTATGATCGTTTCAACCTTTGATTTGAAATGAGTTTGATCCAAGGTCTTCATATGATTTAAATATACCTAATACCTATAAAAGGAGTTAACAACAATAGGTAATCAAGCACATCAAGTGATTTGAAAGGTGTTCATAAACCACAAAATCTCGTAAGAGACTAAGATAGTTTTAACCTTCGATTAGAAATGAGTTTGAGTCAAGGTCTTCATATGCTTTAAATATACCTAATACCTATAAAAGGAGTCAAAAAAAATAGTTAATTAAGCACATCAAGTGTTTTGAAAGGTGTTCATACACCACAGAAACTCGTAAGAGAGTATGATAGGTTTAACCTTTGATTTGAAATGAGTTTTATCCAAGGTCTTCATATGCTTTAAATATACCTAATACCTATAAAATAAGTCAAAAACAATAGGTAATTAAGCACATCAAGAGATTTGAAAGGTGTTCATACACCACAAAATCTCGTAAGAGAGTATGATAGTTTTAACCTTTGATTTGAAATGAGTTTGATCCAAGGTCTTCATATGCTTTAAATATACCTAATACCTATAAAAGGAGCCAAAAACAATAGGTAAGTAAGCACATCATATGATTTGAAAGGTGTTCATACACCACAAAATCTCGTAAGAGACTATGATAGTTTTAACCTTTGATTTGAAATGATTTAGATCCAAGGGCTTCATATGCTTTACATATACCTAATACCTATAAAAGGAATAAAAAACAATAGGTAATTAAGCACATCAAATGATTTGAAAGGTGGTCATACACCACAAAATCTCGTAAGAGACTATGATAGTTTTACCCTTCGATTTGAAATGAGTTTGATCCAAGGGCTTCATATGATTTTAATTTACCTAATACCTATGAAAGGAATAAAAAACAATCGGTAATTAAGCACATCAAATGATTTGAAAAGTGTTCATACACCACAAAATCTCGTAAGAGAGTATGATAGTTTTAACCTTTGATTTGAAATGAGTTTGATCCAAGGTCTTCATATGCTTTAAATATACCTAATACTTATTCAAGGAGTCAAAAACAATATGTTAATAAGCACATCAAATGATTTGAAAGGCGTTCATACACCACAAAATCTCGTAAGATAGTATGATAGTTTTAACCTTTGATTTGAAATGAGTTTGATTCAAGGGCTTCATATGATTTAAATATACCAAATACCTATTCAAGGAGTCGAAAACAATAGGTAATTAAGCACATCAAATAATCTGAAAGGTGTTCATACGCCATAAAATCTCGTCAGAGAGTATGATAGTTTTAACCTTTGATTTGAAATGAGTTTGATCCAAGGTCTTCATATGCTTTAAATATACCTAATACTTATTCAAGGAGTCAAAAACAATATGTTAATAAGCACATGAAATGATTTGAAAGGCGTTCATACACCACAAAATCTCGTAAGAGAGTATGATAGTTTTAACCTTTGATTTGAAATGAGTTTGATTCAAGGGCTTCATATGATTTAAATATACCAAATACCTATTCAAGGAGTCGAAAACAATAGGTAATTAAGCACATCAAATAATCTGAAAGGTGTTCATACGCCATAAAATCTCGTCAGAGACTATGATAGTTTTAACCTTTGATTTGAAATGAGTTTGATCCAAGGTCTTCATATGCTTTAAATATACCTAATACCTATAAAAGGATTCAAAAACAATAGGTAATTAAGCACATAAAGTGATTTAAATGGTGTTCATACACCACAAAATCTAGTAAGAGAGTATGATAGTTTTAACCTTTGATTTGAAATGAGTTTGATTCAAGGGTTTCATATGATTTAAATATACCTAATACCTATTCAAGGAGTGGAAAACAATAGGTAATTAAGCACATCAAATAATCTGAAAGGTGTTCATACGCCATAAAATCTCGTAAGAGACTATCATAGTTTAAACCTTTGATTTGAAATTAGTTTCATCCAAGGGCTTCATATGCTTTACATATACCTAATACCTTATAAAGGAGTCAAAAACAATAGGTAATTAAGCATATCAAATGATTTGAAAGGTGTTCATACACCACAAAATCTCGTAAGAGAGTATGATAGTTTTAACCTTTGATTTGAAATGAGTTTGATCCAAGGTCTTCATATGCTCTAAATATACCTAATACTTATTCAAGGAGTCAAAAACAATAGGTAATTAAGCACATGAAATGATATGAAAGATGCTCATACACCACAAATTCTCGTAAGAGAGTATGATAGTTTTAACCTTTGATTTGAAATGAGTTTGATCCAAAGTCTTCATATTCTTTAAATATACATAATACCTATAAAAGGAGTAAAAAACAATAGGTAATTAAGCACATCAAGTGATTTGAAAGGTGTTCATACCCCACAAAATCTCGTAAGAGATTATGATAGTTTTAACTTTTGATTTGAAATGAATTTGATCCAAGGTCTTCATATGCTTTAAAAATACCTAATACCTATAAAAGGATTCAAAAACAATAGGTAATTAAGCACATCAAGTGATTTGAATGGTGTTCGTACACCACAAAATCTAGTAAGAGAGTATGATACTTTTAACCTTTGATTTGAAATAAGTTTGATTCAAGTGCTTCATATGATTTAAATATACCTAATACCTATTCAAGGAGTCGAAAACAATAGGTAATTAAGCACATCAAATAATCTGAAAGGTGTTCATACGCCATAAAATCTCGTACGAGACTATGATAGTTTTAACCTTTGATTTGAAATGAGTTTGATCCAAGGGCTTCATATGCTTTACATAAACCTAATACCTATAAAAGGAGTAAAAAACAATAGGTAATTAAGCACATCAAATGATTTGAAACGTGTTCATACACCACAAAATCTCGTAAGAGACTACGATAGTTTTAACCTTCTATTACAAATGAGTTTGATCCAAGGTCTTCATATGCTTTAAATATACCTAATACCTATAAAAGGAGTCAAAAAAATAGTTAATTAAGCACATCAAGTGTATTGAAAGGTGTTCATACACCACAAAATTTCGTATGAGAGTATGATGGGTCTAACCTTTGATTTGAAATGAGTTTTATCCAAGGTCTTCATATGCTTTAAATATACCTAATACCTATAAAATAAGTCAAAAACAATAGGTAATTAAGCACATCAATAGATTTGAAAGGTGTTCATACACCACAAAATCTCGTAAGAGAGTATGATAGTTTTAACCTTTGATTTGAAATGAGTTTGATCCAAGGTCATCATATGCTTTAAATATACCTAATACCTATAAAAGGAGCCAAAAACAATAGGTAAGTAAGCAGATCATATGATTTGAAAGGTGTTCATACACCACAAAATATCGTAAGAGACTATGATAGTTTTAACCTTTGATTTGAAATGAGTTTTAACCAAGGTCTTTATATGCTTTAAATATACCTAATACCTATTCAAGGAGTCGAAAACAATAGGTAATTAAGCACATCAAATGATTTGAAAGGTATTCATACACCACAAAATCTCGTAAGAGACTATGATAGTTTTAACCTTCGATTTGAAATGAGTTTGATCCAAGGGCTTCATATGATTTAAATATACCTAATACCTATTGAAGGAATCAAAAATAATAGGTAATTCAGCACATCAAATGATTTGAAAGGTGTTCATACACCACAAAATCTCGTAAGAGACTACGATAGTTTTAACCTTCGATTAGAAATGAGTTTGATCCAAGGTCTTCATATGCTTTAAATATACCTAATACCTATAAAAGGACTCAAAAACAATAGGTAATTAAGCACATCAAGTAAATTGAATGGTTTTCATACACCACAAAATCTACTAAGAGAGTATGATAGTTTTAACCTTTGATTTGAAATGAGTCTGATCCAAAGTCTTCATATGTTTTAAAAATGCCTAATACCTATTCTAGGAGTCAAAAATAATAGGTAATTAAGCACATCAAGTGATTTGAAAGGTGTTTATACACCACAAAATCTCGTTAGAGACTATGATCGTTTTAACCTTTGATTTGAAATGAGTTTGATCCAAGGTCTTCATATGCTTTATATATACCTAATAACTACAAAAGGAGTAAAAAACAATAGGTAATCAAGCACATCAAGTGATTTGAAAGGTGTTCATACACAACAAAATCTCGTAAGAGACTACGATAGTTTTAACCTTTGATTTGAAATGAGTTTGATCCAAGGTCTTTATATGCTTTAAATATACCTAATACCTATAATATGAGTCAAAAACAAACGGTAATTAAGCACATCAAGTGATTTGAAAGGTGTTCATACACCACAAAATCTCGTATGAGACTATGATAGTTTTAAACTTTGATTTGAAAATGAATTTGATCCTAGGGCTTCATATGCTTTAAATATACCTAATACCTATTAAAGGAGTAAAAAACAATAGGTAATTGAGCACATCAAATGATTTGAAAGGTGTTCATAGACCACAAAATCTCGTAAGAGAGTATGATAGTTTAAACCTTTGATTTGAAATGAGTTTGATCCAAGGTGTTCATATGCTTTAAATATACCTAATACCTATAAAAGGAGTCAAAAACAATAGGTAATTAAGCAAATCAAGTTATTTGAAAGGAGTTCATACACCACAAAATCTAGTAAGAGAGTATGATAGTTTTAACCTTTGATTTGAAATGAGTTTGATCCAAGGTCTTCATATGCTTTAAATATACCTAATACCTATAAAAGAAGTAAAAAACAATAGGTAATTAAGCACATCAAGTGATTTGAAAGGTGTTCATACACCATAAAATCTCGTAAGAGAGTATGATAGTTTTAACCTTTCATTTGAAATGAGTTTGATCCAAGGTCTTCATATGCTTTAAATATACCTAATACCTATAAAAGAAGTCAAAAACAATAGGTAATTAAGCACATCAAGTGATTTGAAAGGTGTTCATACACCATAAAATCTCGTAAGAGAGTATGATAGTTTTAACCTTTGATTTGAAATGAGTTTGATCCAAGGTCTTCATATGCTTTAAATATACCTAATACCTATAAAAGAAGTAAAAAACAATAGGTAATTAAGCACATCAAGTGATTTTAAAGGTGTTCATACACCACAAAATCTCGTAAGAGACTATGATAATTTTAACCTTTGATTTGAAATGAGTTTGATCCAAGGTCTTCATATGCTTTAAATATACTTAATTCCTATTCAATGAGTCAAAAACAATAGGTAAGTAAGAACATCAAATGATTTGAAAGGTGTTCATACACCACAAATTCTCGTAAGAGAGTATGATAGTTTTTACCCTTGATTTGAAATGAGTTTGATCCAACGGCTTCATATGCTTTACATATACCTAATACCTATAAAAGGAATAGAAAACAATAGGTAATTAAGCACATCAAATGATTTGAAAGGTGTTCATCCACCACAAAATCTCGTAAGAGACTATGATAGTTTTAACCTTTGATTTGAAATGAGTTTAATCCAAGGTCTTCATATGCTTTAAATATACCTAATACCTATAAAATGAGTCAACAAAAATAGGTAATTAAGCACATCAAGTGTTTTGAAAGGTGTTCATACACCACAAAACTCGTAAGAGAGTATGATAGGTTTAACCTTTGATTTGAAATGAGTTTTATCCAAGGTCTTCATATGCTTTATATATACCTAATACCTATAAAATAAGTCAAAAACAATAGGTAATTAAGCACATCAAGAGATTTGAAAGGTGTTCATACACCACAAATCCTCGTAAGAGAGTATGATAGTTTTAACCTTTGATTTGAAATGAGTTTGATCCAAGGTCTTCATATGCTTTAATTATACCTAATACCTATAAAAGGAGCCAAAAACAATAGGTAAGTAAGCACATCATATGATTTGAAAGGTGTTCATACACCACAAAATCTCGTAAGAGACTATGATAGTTTTAACCTTTGATTTGAAATGATTTAGATCCAAGGGTTTCATATGCTTTACATATACCTAATACCTATAAAAGGAATAAAAAACAATAGGTAATTAAGCACATCAAATGATTTGAAAGGTGGGCATACACCACAAAATCTCGTAAGAGACTATGATAGTATTACCCTTCGATTTGAAATGAGTTTGATCAAAGGGCTTCATAAGATTTTAATGTACCTAATACCTATGAACGGAATAAAAAACAATAGGTAATTAAGCACATCAAATGATTTGAAAAGTGTTCATACACCACAAAATCTCGTAAGAGAGTATGATAGTTTTAACCTTTGATTTGAAATGAGTTTGATCCAAGGTCTTCATATGCTTTAAATATACCTAATACTTATTCAAGGAGTCAAAAACAATATGTTAATAAGCACATCAAATGATTTGAAAGGCGTTCATACACCACAAAATCTCGTAAGAGAGTATGATAGTTTTAACCTTTGATTTGAAATGAGTTTGAGTCAAGGGCTTCATATGATTTAAATATACCAAATACCTATTCAAGGAGTCGAAAACAATAGGTAATTAAGCACATCAAGTGATTTGAAAGGTGTTCATACACCACAAAATCTCGTAAGAGAGTATGATAGTTTTAACCTTTGATTTGAAAAGAGTTTGATTCAAGGGCTTCATGAGATTTAAATATACCTAATACCTATTCAAGGAGTCGAAAACAATAGGTAATAAAGCACATCAAATGATTTGAAAGGTGTTCATACACCATAAAATCTCGTAAGAGACTATGATAGTTTTAACCTTTGATTTGAAATGATTTTGATCCAAGGGCTTCATATGCTTTACATATACCTAATACCTATTAAAGGAGTCAAAAACAATAGGTAATTAAGCACATCAAATTATTTGAAAGGTGTTCAAACACCACAAAATCTCGTAAGTGACTATGATCGTTTCAACCTTTGATTTGAAATGAGTTTGATCCAAGGTATTCATATGATTTAAATATACCTAATACCTATAAAAGGAGTTAAAAACAATAGGTAATCAAGCACATCAAGTGATTTGAAAGGTGTTCATAAACCACAAAATCTCGTAAGAGACTAAGATAGTTTTAACCTTCGATTAGAAATGAGTTTGAGTCAAGGTCTTCATATGCTTTAAATATACCGAATACCTATAAAAGGAGTCAAAAACAATATGTTAATAAGCACATCAAATGATTTGAAAGACGTTCATACACCACAAAATCTCGTAAGAGAGTATGATAGTTTTAACCTTTGATTTGAAATGAGTTTGAGTCAAGGGCTTCATATGATTTAAATATACCAAATACCTATTCAAGGAGTCGAAAACAATAGGTAATTAAGCACATCAAGTGATTTGAAAGGTGTTCATAAACCACAAAATCTCGTAACAGACTAAGATAGTTTTAACCTTCGATTAGAAATGAGTTTGAGCCAAGGTCTTCATATGCTTTAAATATACCTAATACCTATAAAAGGAGTCAAAAAAAATAGTTAATTAAGCACATCAAGTGTTTTGAAAGGTGTTCATACACCACAAAAACTCGTAAGAGAGTATGATAGGTTTAACCTTTGATTTGAAATGAGTTTGATCCAAGGGCTTCATATGCTTTACATATACCTAATACCTATTAAAGGAGTCAAAAACAATAGGTAATTAAGCACATCAAATTATTTAAAAGGTGTTCAAACACCACAAAATCTCGTAAGTGACTATGATCGTTTCAACCTTTGATTTGAAATGAGTTTGATCCAAGGTCTTCATATGATTTAAATATACCTAATACCTATAAAAGGAGTTAAAAACAATAGGTAATCAAGCTTATCAAGTGATTTGAAAGGTGTTCATAAACCACAAAATCTCGTAAGAGAATAAGATAGTTTTAACCTTCGATTAGAAATGAGTTTGAGTCAAGGTCTTCATATGCTTTAAATATACCTAATACCTATAAAAGGAGTCAAAAAAAATAGTTAATTAAGCACATCAAGTGTATTGAAAGGTGTTCATACACCACAAAATTTCGTAAGAGAGTATGATGGGTCTAACCTTTGATTTGAAATGAGTTTTATCCAAGGTCTTCATATGCTTTAAATATACCTAATACCTATAAAATAAGTCAAAAACAATAGGTAATTAAGCACATCAAGAGATTTGAAAGGTGTTCATACACCACAAAATCTCGTAAGAGAGTATGATAGTTTTAACCTTTGATTTGAAATGAGTTTAATCCAAGGTCTTTATATGATTTAAATATACCTAATACCTATAAAAGGAGTCAAAAACAATAGGTAAGTAAGCACATCATATGATTTAAAAGGTGTTCATACACCAGAAAATCTCGTAAGAGACTATGATAGTTTTAACCTTTGATTTGAAATGATTTTGATCCAAGGGCTACATATGCTTTACATATACCTAATACCTATTAAAGGAGTCAAAAACAATAGGTAATTAAGCACATCAAATTATTTGAAAGGTGTTCAAACACCACAAAATCTCGTAAGAGACTATGATCGTTTCAACCTTTGATTTGAAATGAGTTTGATCCAAGGTCTTCATATGCTTTAAATATACCTAATACCTATAAAAGGAGTTAAAAACAATAGGTAATCAAGCACATCAAGTGATTTGAAAGGTGTTCATAAACCACAAAATCTCGTAAGAGACTAAGATAGTTTTAACCTTCGATTAGAAATGAGTTTGAGCCAAGGTCTTCATATGCTTTAAATATACCTAATACCTATAAAAGGAGTCAAAAAAAATAGTTAATTAAGCACATCAAGTGTTTTGAAAGGTGTTCATACACCACAAAAACTCGTAAGAGAGTATGATAGGTTTAACCTTTGATTTGAAATGAGTTTGATCCAAGGGCTTCATATGCTTTACATATACCTAATACCTATTAAAGGAGTAAAAAACAACAGGTAATTAAGCACATCAAATTATTTAAAAGGTGTTCAAACACCACAAAATCTCGTAAGTGACTATGATCGTTTCAACCTTTGATTTGAAATGAGTTTGATCCAAGGTCTTCATATGATTTAAATATACCTAATACCTATAAAAGGAGTTAAAAACAATAGGTAATCAAGCACATCAAGTGATTTGAAAGGTGTTCATAAACCACAAAATCTCGTAAGAGACTAAGATAGTTTTAACCTTCGATTAGAAATAAGTTTGAGTCAAGGTCTTCATATGCTTTAAATATACCTAATACCTATAAAAGGAGTCAAAAAAATAGTTAATTAAGCACATCAAGTGTATTGAAAGGTGTTCATACACCACAAAATTTCGTAAGAGAGTATGATGGGTCTAACCTTTGATTTGAAATGAGTTTTATCCAAGGTCTTCATATGCTTTAAATATACCTAATACCTATAAAATAAGTCAAAAACAATAGGTTATTAAGCACATCAAGAGATTTGAAAGGTGTTCATACACCACAAAATCTCGTAAGAGAGTATGATAGTTTTAACCTTTTATTTGAAATGAGTTTAATCCAAGGTCTTTATATGATTTAAATATACCTAATACCTATAAAAGGAGTCAAAAACAATAGGTAAGTAAGCAAATCATATGATTTGAAAGGTGTTCATACACCACAAAATCTCGTAAGAGACTATGATAGTTTTAACCTTTGATTTGAAATGATTTTGATCCAAGGGCTTCATATGCTTTACATATACCTAATACCTATTAAAGGAGTCAAAAACAATAGGTAATTAAGCACATCAAATTATTTGAAAGGTGTTCAAACACCACAAAATCTCGTAAGAGACTATGATCGTTTCAACCTTTGATTTGAAATGAGTTTGATCCAAGGTCTTCATATGCTTTAAATATACCTAATACCTATAAAAGGAGTTAAAAACAATAGGTAATCAAGCACATAAAGTGATTTGAAAGGTGTTCATAAACCACAAAATCTCGTAAGAGACTAAGATAGTTTTAACCTTCGATTAGAAATGAGTTTGAGCCAAGGTCTTCATATGCTTTAAATATACCTAATACCTACAAAAGGAGTCAAAAAAATTAGTTAATTAAGCACATCAAGTGTTTTGAAAGGTGTTCATACACCACAAAAACTCGTAAGAGAGTATGATAGGTTTAACCTTTGATTTGAAATGAGTTTTATCCAAGGTCTTCATATGCTTTAAATATACCTAATACCTATAAAATAAGTCAAAAACAATAGGTAATTAAGCACATCAAGAGATTTGAAAGGTGTTCATACACCACAAAATCTCGTAAGAGAGTATGATAGTTTTAACCTTTGATTTGAAATGAGTTTGATCCAAGGTCTTCATATGCTTTAAATATACCTAATACCTATAAAAGGAGCCAAAAACAATAGGTAAGTAAGCACATCATATGATTTGAAAGGTGTTCATACACCACAAAATCTCGTAAGAGACTATGATAGTTTTAACCTTTGATTTGAAATGATTTAGATCCAAGGGCTTCATATGCTTTAAATATACCTAATACCTATAAAAGGAATAAAAAACAATAGGTAATTAAGCACATCAAATGATTTGAAAGGTGGTCATACACCACAAAATCTCGTAAGAGACTATGATAGTTTTACCCTTCGATTTGAAATGAGTTTGATCCAAGGGCTTCATAAGATTTTAATGTACCTAATACCTATGAAAGGAATAAAAAACAATAGGTAATTAAGCACATCAAATGATTTGAAAAGTGTTCATACACCACAAAATCTCGTAAGAGAGTATGATAGTTTTAACCTTTGATTTGAAATGAGTTTGATCCAAGGTCTTCATATGCTTTAAATATACCTAATACTTATTCAAGGAGTCAAAAACAATATGTTAATAAGCACATCAAATGATTTGAAAGGCGTTCATACACCACAAAATCTCGTAAGAGAGTATGATAGTTTTAACCTTTGATTTGAAATGAGTTTGATTCAAGGGCTTCATATGATTTAAATATACCAAATACCTATTCAAGGAGTCGAAAACAATAGGTAATTAAGCACATCAAATAATCTGAAAGGTGTTCATACGCCATAAAATCTCGTAAGAGACTATGATAGTTTTAACCTTTGATTTGAAATGAGTTTGATCCAAGGTCTTCATATGCTTTAAATATACCTAATACCTATAAAAGGATTCAAAAACAATAGGTAATTAAGCACATAAAGTGATTTAAATGGTGTTCATACACCACAAAATCTAGTAAGAGAGTATGATAGTTTTAACCTTTGATTTGAAATGAGTTTGATTCAAGGGCTTCATATGATTTAAATATACCTAATACCTATTCAAGGAGTGGAAAACAATAGGTAATTAAGCACATCAAATAATCTGAAAGGTGTTCATACGCCATAAAATCTCGTAAGAGACTATCATAGTTTTAACCTTTGATTTGAAATTCGTTTCATCCAAGGGCTTCATATGCTTTACATATACCTAATACCTTATAAAGGAGTCAAAAACAATAGGTAATTAAGCATATCAAATGATTTGAAAGGTGTTCATACACCACAAAATTTCGTAAGAGAGTATGATAGTTTTAACCTTTGATTTGAAATGAGTTTGATCCAAAGTCTTCATATGCTTTAAATATACATAATACCTATAAAAGGAGTAAAAAACAATAGGTAATTAAGCACATCAAGTGATTTGAAAGGTGTTCATACCCCACAAAATTTCGTAAGAGATTATGATAGTTTTAACTTTTGATTTGAAATGAATTTGATCCAAGGTCTTCATATGCTTTAAAAATACCTAATACCTATAAAAGGATTCAAAAACAATAGGTAATTAAGCACATCAAGTGATTTGAATGGTGTTCGTACACCACAAAATCTAGTAAGAGAGTATGATACTTTTAACCTTTGATTTGAAATAAGTTTGATTCAAGTGCTTCATATGATTTAAATACATCAAAAAAAATAGTTAATTAAGCACATCAAATGATTTGAAACGTGTTCATACACCACAAAATTTCGTAAGAGTGTATGATGGGTCTAACCTTTGATTAGAAATGAGTTTGATCCAAGGTCTTCATATGCTTTAAATATACCTAATACCTATAAAATAAGTCAAAAACAATAGGTAATTAAGCACATCAAGAGATTTGAAAGGTGTTCATACACCATAAAATTTCGTAAGAGTGTATGATGGGTCTAACCTTTGATTTGAAATGAGTTTTATCCAAGGTCTTTATATGATTAAAATATACCTAATACCTATAAAAGGAGTCAAAAACAATAGGTAATTAAGCACATCAAGAGATTTGAAAGGTGTTCATACACCATAAAATCTCGTAAGAGAGTATGATAGTTTTAACCTTTGATTTGAAATGAGTTTAATCCAAGGTCTTTATATGATTAAAATATACCTAATACCTATAAAAGGAGTCAAAAACAATAGGTAAGTAAGCACATCATATGATTTGAAAGGTGTTCATACACCACAAAATCTCGTAAGAGACTACGATAGTTTTAACCTTGGATTTGAAATGATTTTGATCCAAGGGCTTCATATGCTTTACATATACCTAATACCAATTAAAGGAGTAAAAAACAATAGGTAATTAAGCACATCAAATTATTTGAAAGGTGTTCAAACACCACAAAATCTCGTAAGAGACTATGATCGTTTCAACCTTTGATTTGAAATGAGTTTGATCCAAGGTCTTCATATGCTTTAAATATACCTAATACCTATAAAAGGAGTATTAAACAATAGGTAATCAAGCACATCAAGTGATTTGAAAGGTGTTCATAAACCACAAAATCTCGTAAGAGACTAAGATAGTTTTAACCTTCGATTAGAAATGAGTTTGAGCCAAGGTCTTCATATGCTTTAAATATACCTAATACCTATAAAAGGAGTCAAAAAAAATAGTTAATTAAGCACATCAAGTGTTTTGAAAGGTGTTCATACACCACAAAAACTCGTAAGAGAGTATGATAGGTTTAACCTTTGATTTGAAATGAGTTTTATCCAAGGTCTTCATATGCTTTACATATACCTAATACCTATAAAATAAGTCAAAAACAATAGGTAATTAAGCACATCAAGAGATTTGAAAGATGTACATACACCACAAAATCTCGTAAGAGAGTATGATAGTTTTAACCTTTGATTTGAAATGAGTTTGATCCAAGGTTATCATATGCTTTAAATATACCTAATACCTATAAAAGGAGCCAAAAACAATAGGTAAGTAAGCACATCATATGATTTGAAAGGTGTTCATACACCACAAAATATCGTAAGAGACTATGATAGTTTTAACCTTTGATTTGAAATGAGTTTTAACCAAGGTCTTCATATGCTTTAAATATACCTAATACCTATTCAAGGAGTCGAAAACAATAGGTAATTAAGCACATCAAATGATTTGAAAGGTATTCATACACCACAAAATCTCGTAAGAGACTATAATAGTTTTAACCTTCGATTTGAAATGAGTTTGATCCAAGGGCTTCATATGATTTAAATATACCTAATACCTATTGAAGGAATCAAAAACAATAGGTAATTCAGCACATCAAATGATTTGAAAGATGTTCATACACCACAAAATCTCGTAAGAGACTACGATAGTTTTAACCTTCGATTAGAAATGAGTTTGATCCAAGGTCTTCATATGCTTTAAATATACCTAATACCTATAAAAGGACTCAAAAACAATAGGTAATTAAGCACATCAAGTAAATTGAAAGGTTTTCATACACCACAAAATCTACTAAGAGAGTATGATAGTTTTAACCTTTGATTTGAAATGAGTCTGATCCAAGGTCTTCATATGTTTTAAAAATGCCTAATACCTATTCTAGGAGTCAAAAACAATAGGTAATTAAGCACATCAAGTGATTTGAAAGGTGTTCATACACCACAAAATCTCGTTAGAGACTATGATCGTTTTAACCTTTGATTTGAAATGAGTTTGATCCAAGGTCTTCATATGCTTTAAATATACCTAATAACTACAAAAGGAGTCAAAAACAATAGGTAATCAAGCACATCAAGTGATTTGAAAGGTGTTCATACACCACAAAATCTCGTTAGAGACTACGATAGTTTTAACCTTTGATTTGAAATGAGTTTGATCCAAGGTCTTTATATGCTTTAAATATACCTAATACCTATAATATGAGTCAAAAACAAACGGTAATTAAGCACATCAAGTGATTTGAAAGGTGTTCATACACCACAAAATCTCGTATGAGACTATGATAGTTTTAAACTTTGATTTGAAAATGAATTTGATCCTAGGGCTTCATATGCTTTAAATATACCTAATACCTATTAAAGGAGTAAAAAATAATAGGTAATTGAGCACATCAAATGATTTGAAAGGTGTTCATAGACCACAAAATCTCGTAAGAGAGTATGATAGTTTTAACCTTTGATTTGAAATGAGTTTGATCCAAGGTGTTCATATGCTTTAAATATACCTAATACCTATAAAAGGAGTCAAAAACAATAGGTAATTAAGCAAATCAAGTGATTTGAAAGGTGTTCATACACCACAAAATCTAGTAAGAGAGTATGATAGTTTTAACCTTTGATTTGAAATGAGTTTGATCCAAGGTCTTCATATGCTTTAAATATACCTAATACCTATAAAAGAAGTCAAAAACAATACGTAATTAAGCACATCAAGTGATTTGAAAGGTGTTCATACACCACAAAATCTCGTAAGAGAGTATGATAGTTTTAACCTTTGATTTGAAATGAGTTTGATTCAAGGTCTTCATATGCTTTAAATATACCTAATACCTATAAAAGGAGTCAAAAACAATAGTTAATTAAGCACATCAAGTGATTTGAAAGGTGTTCCTACACCATAAAATCTCGTAAGAGAGTATGATAGTTTTAACCTTTGATTTGAAATGAGTTTGATCCAAGGTCTTCATATGCTTTAAATATACCTAATACCTATAAAAGAAGTCAAAAACAATAGGTAATTAAGCACATCAAGTGATTTTAAAGGTGTTCATACACCATAAAATCTCGTAAGAGAGTATGATAGTTTTAACCTTTGATTTGAAATGAGTTTGATCCAAGGTCTTCATATGCTTTAAATATACCTAATACCTATAAAAGGAGTTAAAAACAATAGGTAATCAAGCACATCAAGTGATTTGAAAGGTGTTCATAAACCACAAAATCTCGTAAGAGACTAAGATAGTTTTAACCTTCGATTAGAAATGAGTTTGAGCCAAGGTCTTCATATGCTTTAAATATACCTAATACCTATAAAAGGAGTCAAAAAAAATAGTTAATTAAGCACATCAAGTGTTTTGAAAGGTGTTCATACGCCACAAAAACTCGTAAGAGAGTATGATAGGTTTAACCTTTGATTTGAAATGAGTTTTATCCAAGGTCTTCATATGCTTTAAATATACCTAATACCTATAAAATAAGTCAAAAACAATAGGTAATTAAGCACATCAAGAGATTTGAAAGGTGTTCATACACCACAAAATCTCGTAAGAGAGTATGATAGTTTTAACCTTTGATTTGAAATGAGTTTGATCCAAGGTTATCATATGCTTTAAATATACCTAATACCTATAAAAGGAGCCAAAAACAATAGGTACGTAAGCACATCATATGATTTGAAAGGTGTTCATACACCACAAAATATCGTAAGAAACTATGATAGTTTTAACCTTTGATTTGAAATGAGTTTTAACCAAGGTCTTCATATGCTTTAAATATACCTAATACCTATTCAAGGAGTCGAAAACAATAGGTAATTAAGCACATCAAATGATTTGAAAGGTATTCATACACCACAAAATCTCGTAAGAGACTATGATAGTTTTAACCTTCGATTTGAAATGAGTTTGATCCAAGGGCTTCATATGATTTAAATATACCTAATACCTATTGAAGGAATCAAAAATAATAGGTAATTCAGCACATCAAATGATTTGAAAGGTGTTCATACGCCACAAAATCTCGTAAGATACTACGATAGTTTTAACCTTCGATTAGACATGAGTTTGATCCAAGGTCTTCATATGCTTTAAATATACCTAATACCTATAAAAGGACTCAAAAACAATAGGTAATTAAGCACATCAAGTAAATTGAAAGGTTTTCATACACCACAAAATCTACTAAGAGAGTATGATAGTTTTAACCTTTGATTTTAAATGAGTCTGATCCAAGGTCTTCATATGTTTTAAAAATGCCTAATACCTATTCTAGGAGTCAAAAACAATAGGTAATTAAGCACATCAAGTGATTTGAAAGGTGTTCATACACCACAAAATCTCGTTAGAGACTATGATCGTTTTAACCTTTGATTTGAAATGAGTTTGATCCAAGGTCTTCATATGCTTTAAATATACCTAATAACTACAAAAGGAGTCAAAAACAATAGGCAATCAAGCACATCAAGTGATTTGAAAGGTGTTCATACACCACAAAATCTCATAAGAGACTACGATAGTTTTAACCTTTGATTTGAAATGAGTTTGATCCAAGGTCTTTATATGCTTTAAATATACCTAATACCTATAATATGAGTCAAAAACAAACGGTAATTAAGCACATCAAGTGATTTGAAAGGTGTTCATACACTACAAAATCTCGTATGAGACTATGATAGTTTTAAACTTTGATTTGAAAATGAATTTGATCCCAGGGCTTCATATGCTTTAAATATACCTAATACCTATTAAAGGAGTAAAAAACAATAGGTAATTGAGCACATCAAATGATTTGAAAGGTGTTCATAGACCACAAAATCTCGTAAGAGAGTATGATAGTTTTAACCTTTGATTTGAAATGAGTTTGATCCAAGGTGTTCATATGCTTTAAATATACCTAATACCTATAAAAGGAGTAAAAAACAATAGGTAATTAAGCAAATCAAGTGATTTGAAAGGTGTTCATACACCACAAAATCTAGTAAGAGAGTATGATAGTTTTAACCTTTGATTTGAAATGAGTTTGATCCAAGGTCTTCATATGCTTTAAATATACCTAATACCTATAAAAGAAGTCAAAAACAATAGGTAATTAAGCACATCAAGTGATTTGAAAGGTGTTCATACACCACAAAATCTCGTAAGAGAGTATGATAGTTTTAACCTTTGATTTGAAATGAGTTTGATTCAAGGTCTTCATATGCTTTAAATATACCTAATACCTATAAAAGGAGTCAAAAACAATAGTTAATTAAGCACATCAAGTGATTTGAAAGGTGTTCCTACACCATAAAATCTCGTAAGAGAGTATGATAGTTTTAACCTTTGATTTGAAATGAGTTTGATCCAAGGTCTTCATATGCTTTAAATATACCTAATACCTATAAAAGAAGTCAAAAACAATAGGTAATTAAGCACATCAAGTGATTTGAAAGGTGTTCATACACCATAAAATCTCGTAAGAGAGTATGATAGTTTTAACCTTTGATTTGAAATGAGTTTGATCCAAGGTCTTCATATGCTTTAAATATACCTAATACCTATAAAAGGAGTTAAAAACAATAGGTAATCAAGCACATCAAGTGATTTGAAAGGTGTTCATAAACCACAAAATCTCGTAAGAGACTAAGATAGTTTTAACCTTCGATTAGAAATGAGTTTGAGCCAAGGTCTTCATATGCTTTAAATATACCTAATACCTATAAAAGGAGTCAAAAAAATAGTTAATTAAGCACATCGTGTTGTGAAAGGTGTTCATACACCACAAAAACTCGTAAGAGAGTATGATAGGTTTAACCTTTGATTTGAAATGAGTTTTATCCAAGGTCTTCATATGCTTTAAATATACCTAATACCTATAAAATAAGTCAAAAACAATAGGTAATTAAGCACATCAAGAGATTTGAAAGGTGTTCATACAGCACAAAATCTCGTAAGAGAGTATGATAGTTTTAACCTTTGATTTGAAATGAGTTTGATCCAAGGTTATCATATGCTTTAAATATACCTAATACCTATAAAAGGAGCCAAAAACAATAGGTACGTAAGCACATCATATGATTTGAAAGGTGTTCATACACCACAAAATATCGTAAGAGACTATGATAGTTTTAACCTTTTATTTGAAATGAGTTTTAACCAAGGTCTTCATATGCTTTAAATATACCTAATACCTATTCAAGGAGTCGAAAACAATAGGTAATTAAGCACATCAAATGATTTGAAAGGTATTCATACACCACAAAATCTCGTAAGAGACTATGATAGTTTTAACCTTCGATTTGAAATGAGTTTGATCCAAGGGCTTCATATGATTTAAATATACCTAATACCTATTGAAGGAATAAAAAATAATAGGTAATTCAGCACATCAAATGATTTGAAAGGTGTTCATACACCACAAAATCTCGTAAGAGACTACGATAGTTTTAACCTTCGATTAGAAATGAGTTTGATCCAAGGTCTTCATATGCTTTAAATATACCTAATACCTATAAAAGGACTCAAAAACAATAGGTAATTAAGCACATCAAGTAAATTGAAAGGTTTTCATACACCACAAAATCTACTAAGAGAGTATGATAGTTTTAACCTTTGATTTTAAATGAGTCTGATCCAAGGTCTTCATATGTTTTAAAAATGCCTAATACCTATTCTAGGAGTCAAAAACAATAGGTAATTAAGCACATCAAGTGATTTGAAAGGTGTTCATACACCACAAAATCTCGTTAGAGACTATGATCGTTTTAACCTTTGATTTGAAATGAGTTTGATCCAAGGTCTTCATATGCTTTAAATATACCTAATAACTACAAAAGGAGTCAAAAACAATAGGCAATCAAGCACATCAAGTGATTTGAAAGGTGTTCATACACCACAAAATCTCATAAGAGACTACGATAGTTTTAACCTTTGATTTGAAATGAGTTTGATCCAAGGTCTTTATATGCTTTAAATATACCTAATACCTATAATATGAGTCAAAAACAAACGGTAATTAAGCACATCAAGTGATTTGAAAGGTGTTCATACACTACAAAATCTCGTATGAGACTATGATAGTTTTAAACTTTGATTTGAAAATGAATTTGATCCCAGGGCTTCATATGCTTTAAATATACCTAATACCTATTAAAGGAGTAAAAAACAATAGGTAATTGAGCACATCAAATGATTTGAAAGGTGTTCATAGACCACAAAATCTCGTAAGAGAGTATGATAGTTTTAACCTTTGATTTGAAATGAGTTTGATCCAAGGTGTTCATATGCTTTAAATATACCTAATACCTATAAAAGGAGTAAAAAACAATAGGTAATTAAGCAAATCAAGTGATTTGAAAGGTGTTCATACACCACAAAATCTAGTAAGAGAGTATGATAGTTTTAACCTTTGATTTGAAATGAGTTTGATCCAAGGTCTTCATATGCTTTAAATATACCTAATACCTATAAAAGAAGTCAAAAACAATAGGTAATTAAGCACATCAAGTGATTTGAAAGGTGTTCATACACCACAAAATCTCGTAAGAGAGTATGATAGTTTTAACCTTTGATTTGAAATGAGTTTGATTCAAGGTCTTCATATGCTTTAAATATACCTAATACCTATAAAAGGAGTCAAAAACAATAGTTAATTAAGCACATCAAGTGATTTGAAAGGTGTTCCTACACCATAAAATCTCGTAAGAGAGTATGATAGTTTTAACCTTTGATTTGAAATGAGTTTGATCCAAGGTCTTCATATGCTTTAAATATACCTAATACCTATAAAAGAAGTCAAAAACAATAGGTAATTAAGCACATCAAGTGATTTGAAAGGTGTTCATACACCATAAAATCTCGTAAGAGAGTATGATAGTTTTAACCTTTGATTTGAAATGAGTTTGATCCAAGGTCTTCATATGCTTTAAATATACCTAATACCTATAAAAGGAGTTAAAAACAATAGGTAATCAAGCACATCAAGTGATTTGAAAGGTGTTCATAAACCACAAAATCTCGTAAGAGACTAAGATAGTTTTAACCTTCGATTAGAAATGAGTTTGAGCCAAGGTCTTCATATGCTTTAAATATACCTAATACCTATAAAAGGAGTCAAAAAAAATAGTTAATTAAGCACATCAAGTGTTGTGAAAGGTGTTCATACACCACAAAAACTCGTAAGAGAGTATGATAGGTTTAACCTTTGATTTGAAATGAGTTTTATCCAAGGTCTTCATATGCTTTAAATATACCTAATACCTATAAAATAAGTCAAAAACAATAGGTAATTAAGCACATCAAGAGATTTGAAAGGTGTTCATACAGCACAAAATCTCGTAAGAGAGTATGATAGTTTTAACCTTTGATTTGAAATGAGTTTGATCCAAGGTTATCATATGCTTTAAATATACCTAATACCTATAAAAGGAGCCAAAAACAATAGGTACGTAAGCACATCATATGATTTGAAAGGTGTTCATACACCACAAAATATCGTAAGAGACTATGATAGTTTTAACCTTTTATTTGAAATGAGTTTTAACCAAGGTCTTCATATGCTTTAAATATACCTAATACCTATTCAAGGAGTCGAAAACAATAGGTAATTAAGCACATCAAATGATTTGAAAGGTATTCATACACCACAAAATCTCGTAAGAGACTATGATAGTTTTAACCTTCGATTTGAAATGAGTTTGATCCAAGGGCTTCATATGATTTAAATATACCTAATACCTATTGAAGGAATAAAAAATAATAGGTAATTCAGCACATCAAATGATTTGAAAGGTGTTCATACACCACAAAATCTCGTAAGAGACTACGATAGTTTTAACCTTCGATTAGAAATGAGTTTGATCCAAGGTCTTCATATGCTTTAAATATACCTAATACCTATAAAAGGACTCAAAAACAATAGGTAATTAAGCACATCAAGTAAATTGAAAGGTTTTCATACACCACAAAATCTACTAAGAGAGTATGATAGTTTTAACCTTTGATTTTAAATGAGTCTGATCCAAGGTCTTCATATGTTTTAAAAATGCCTAATACCTATTCTAGGAGTCAAAAACAATAGGTAATTAAGCACATCAAGTGATTTGAAAGGTGTTCATACACCACAAAATCTCGTTAGAGACTATGATCGTTTTAACCTTTGATTTGAAATGAGTTTGATCCAAGGTCTTCATATGCTTTAAATATACCTAATAACTACAAAAGGAGTCAAAAACAATAGGCAATCAAGCACATCAAGTGATTTGAAAGGTGTTCATACACCACAAAATCTCATAAGAGACTACGATAGTTTTAACCTTTGATTTGAAATGAGTTTGATCCAAGGTCTTTATATGCTTTAAATATACCTAATACCTATAATATGAGTCAAAAACAAACGGTAATTAAGCACATCAAGTGATTTGAAAGGTGTTCATACACTACAAAATCTCGTATGAGACTATGATAGTTTTAAACTTTGATTTGAAAATGAATTTGATCCCAGGGCTTCATATGCTTTAAATATACCTAATACCTATTAAAGGAGTAAAAAACAATAGGTAATTGAGCACATCAAATGATTTGAAAGGTGTTCATAGACCACAAAATCTCGTAAGAGAGTATGATAGTTTTAACCTTTGATTTGAAATGAGTTTGATCCAAGGTGTTCATATGCTTTAAATATACCTAATACCTATAAAAGGAGTAAAAAACAATAGGTAATTAAGCAAATCAAGTGATTTGAAAGGTGTTCATACACCACAAAATCTAGTAAGAGAGTATGATAGTTTTAACCTTTGATTTGAAATGAGTTTGATCCAAGGTCTTCATATGCTTTAAATATACCTAATACCTATAAAAGAAGTCAAAAACAATAGGTAATTAAGCACATCAAGTGATTTGAAAGGTGTTCATACACCACAAAATCTCGTAAGAGAGTATGATAGTTTTAACCTTTGATTTGAAATGAGTTTGATTCAAGGTCTTCATATGCTTTAAATATACCTAATACCTATAAAAGGAGTCAAAAACAATAGTTAATTAAGCACATCAAGTGATTTGAAAGGTGTTCCTACACCATAAAATCTCGTAAGAGAGTATGATAGTTTTAACCTTTGATTTGAAATGAGTTTGATCCAAGGTCTTCATATGCTTTAAATATACCTAATACCTATAAAAGAAGTCAAAAACAATAGGTAATTAAGCACATCAAGTGATTTGAAAGGTGTTCATACACCATAAAATCTCGTGAGAGAGTATGATAGTTTTAACCTTTGATTTGAAATGAGTTTGATCCAAGGTCTTCATATGCTTTAAATATACCTAATACCTATAAAAGGAGTTAAAAACAATAGGTAATCAAGCACATCAAGTGATTTGAAAGGTGTTCATAAACCACAAAATCTCGTAAGAGACTAAGATAGTTTTAACCTTCGATTAGAAATGAGTTTGAGCCAAGGTCTTCATATGCTTTAAATATACCTAATACCTATAAAAGGAGTCAAAAAAAATAGTTAATTAAGCACATCAAGTGTTGTGAAAGGTGTTCATACACCACAAAAACTCGTAAGAGAGTATGATAGGTTTAACCTTTGATTTGAAATGAGTTTTATCCAAGGTCTTCATATGCTTTAAATATACCTAATACCTATAAAATAAGTCAAAAACAATAGGTAATTAAGCACATCAAGAGATTTGAAAGGTGTTCATACAGCACAAAATCTCGTAAGAGAGTATGATAGTTTTAACCTTTGATTTGAAATGAGTTTGATCCAAGGTTATCATATGCTTTAAATATACCTAATACCTATAAAAGGAGCCAAAAACAATAGGTACGTAAGCACATCATATGATTTGAAAGGTGTTCATACACCACAAAATATCGTAAGAGACTATGATAGTTTTAACCTTTTATTTGAAATGAGTTTTAACCAAGGTCTTCATATGCTTTAAATATACCTAATACCTATTCAAGGAGTCGAAAACAATAGGTAATTAAGCACATCAAATGATTTGAAAGGTATTCATACACCACAAAATCTCGTAAGAGACTATGATAGTTTTAACCTTCGATTTGAAATGAGTTTGATCCAAGGGCTTCATATGATTTAAATATACCTAATACCTATTGAAGGAATAAAAAATAATAGGTAATTCAGCACATCAAATGATTTGAAAGGTGTTCATACACCACAAAATCTCGTAAGAGACTACGATAGTTTTAACCTTCGATTAGAAATGAGTTTGATCCAAGGTCTTCATATGCTTTAAATATACCTAATACCTATAAAAGGACTCAAAAACAATAGGTAATTAAGCACATCAAGTAAATTGAAAGGTTTTCATACACCACAAAATCTACTAAGAGAGTATGATAGTTTTAACCTTTGATTTTAAAGGAGTCTGATCCAAGGTCTTCATATGTTTTAAAAATGCCTAATACCTATTCTAGGAGTCAAAAACAATAGGTAATTAAGCACATCAAGTGATTTGAAAGGTGTTCATACACCACAAAATCTCGTTAGAGACTATGATCGTTTTAACCTTTGATTTGAAATGAGTTTGATCCAAGGTCTTCATATGCTTTAAATATACCTAATAACTACAAAAGGAGTCAAAAACAATAGGTAATCAAGCACATCAAGTGATTTGAAAGGTGTTCATACACCACAAAATCTCGTAAGAGACTACGATAGTTTTAACCTTTGATTTGAAATGAGTTTGATCCAAGGTCTTTATATGCTTTAAATATACCTAATACCTATAATATGAGTCAAAAACAAACGGTAATTAAGCACATCAAGTGATTTGAAAGGTGTTCATACACCACAAAATCTCGTATGAGACTATGATAGTTTTAAACTTTGATTTGAAAATGAATTTGATCCTAGGGCTTCATATGCTTTAAATATACCTAATACCTATTAAAGGAGTAAAAAACAATAGGTAATTGAGCACATCAAATGATTTGAAAGGTGTTCATAGATCACAAAATCTCGTAAGAGAGTATGATAGTTTTAACCTTTGATTTGAAATGAGTTTGATCCAAGGTGTTCATATGCTTTAAATATACCTAATACCTATAAAAGGAGTCAAAAACAATAGGTAATTAAGCAAATCAAGTGATTTGAAAGGTGTTCATACACCACAAAATCTAGTAAGAGAGTATGATAGTTTTAACCTTTGATTTGAAATGAGTTTGATCCAAGGTCTTCATATGCTTTAAATATACCTAATACCTATAAAAGAAGTCAAAAACAATAGGTAATTAAGCACATCAAGTGATTTGAAAGGTGTTCATACACCACAAAATCTCGTAAGAGAGTATGATAGTTTTAACCTTTGATTTGAAATGAGTTTGATTCAAGGTCTTCATATGCTTTAAATATACCTAATACCTATAAAAGGAGTCAAAAACAATAGTTAATTAAGCACATCAAGTGATTTGAAAGGTGTTCCTACACCATAAAATCTCTTAAGAGAGTATGATAGTTTTAACCTTTGATTTGAAATGAGTTTGATCCAAGGTCTTCATATGCTTTAAATATACCTAATACCTATAAAAGAAGTAAAAAACAATAGGTACTTAAGCACATCAAGTGATTTGAAAGGTGTTCATACACCATAAAATCTCGTAAGAGAGTATGATAGTTTTAACCTTTGATTTGAAATGAGTTTGATCCAAGGTCTTCATATGCTTTAAAAAACCTAATACCTATAAAAGGACTCAAAAACAATAGGTAATTAAGCACATCAAGTAAATTGAAAGGTTTTCATACACCACAAAATCTACTAAGAGAGTATGATAGTTTTAACCTTTGATTTTAAAGGAGTCTGATCCAAGGTCTTCATATGTTTTAAAAATGCCTAATACCTATTCTAGGAGTCAAAAACAATAGGTAATTAAGCACATCAAGTGATTTGAAAGGTGTTCATACACCACAAAATCTCGTTAGAGACTATGATCGTTTTAACCTTTGATTTGAAATGAGTTTGATCCAAGGTCTTCATATGCTTTAAATATACCTAATAACTACAAAAGGAGTCAAAAACAATAGGTAATCAAGCACATCAAGTGATTTGAAAGGTGTTCATACACCACAAAATCTCGTAAGAGACTACGATAGTTTTAACCTTTGATTTGAAATGAGTTTGATCCAAGGTCTTTATATGCTTTAAATATACCTAATACCTATAATATGAGTCAAAAACAAACGGTAATTAAGCACATCAAGTGATTTGAAAGGTGTTCATACACCACAAAATCTCGTATGAGACTATGATAGTTTTAAACTTTGATTTGAAAATGAATTTGATCCTAGGGCTTCATATGCTTTAAATATACCTAATACCTATTAAAGGAGTAAAAAACAATAGGTAATTGAGCACATCAAATGATTTGAAAGGTGTTCATAGACCACAAAATCTCGTAAGAGAGTATGATAGTTTTAACCTTTGATTTGAAATGAGTTTGATCCAAGGTGTTCATATGCTTTAAATATACCTAATACCTATAAAAGGAGTCAAAAACAATAGGTAATTAAGCAAATCAAGTGATTTGAAAGGTGTTCATACACCACAAAATCTAGTAAGAGAGTATGATAGTTTTAACCTTTGATTTGAAATGAGTTTGATCCAAGGTCTTCATATGCTTTAAATATACCTAATACCTATAAAAGAAGTCAAAAACAATAGGTAATTAAGCACATCAAGTGATTTGAAAGGTGTTCATACACCACAAAATCTCGTAAGAGAGTATGATAGTTTTAACCTTTGATTTGAAATGAGTTTGATTCAATGTCTTCATATGCTTTAAATATACCTAATACCTATAAAAGGAGTCAAAAACAATAGTTAATTAAGCACATCAAGTGATTTGAAAGGTGTTCCTACACCATAAAATCTCTTAAGAGAGTATGATAGTTTTAACCTTTGATTTGAAATGAGTTTGATCCAAGGTCTTCATATGCTTTAAATATACCTAATACCTATAAAAGAAGTAAAAAACAATAGGTACTTAAGCACATCAAGTGATTTGAAAGGTGTTCATACACCATAAAATCTCGTAAGAGAGTATGATAGTTTTAACCTTTGATTTGAAATGAGTTTGATCCAAGGTCTTCATATGCTTTAAATATACCTAATACCTATAAAAGAAGTCAAAAACAATAGGTAATTAAGCACATCAAGTGATTTGAAAGGTGTTCATACACCATAAAATCTCGTAAGAGAGTATGATAGTTTTAACCTTTGATTTGAAATGAGTTTGATCCAAGGTATTCATATGCTTTAAATATACCTAATACCTATAAAAGAAGTAAAAAACAATAGGTAATTAAGCACATCAAGTGATTTTAAAGGTGTTCATACACCACAAAATCTCGTAAGAGACTATGATAATTTTAACCTTTGATTTGAAATGAGTTTCATCCAAGGTCCTCATATGCTTTAAATATACTTAATTCCTATTCAATGAGTCAAAAACAATAGGTAAGTAAGAACATCAAATGATTTGAAAGGTGTTCATACACCACAAATTCTCGTAAGAGAGTATGATAGTTTTTACCTTTGATTTGAAATGAGTTTGATCCAACGGCTTCATATGCTTTACATATACCTAATACCTATAAAAGGAATAGAAAACAGTAGGTAAGTAAGCACATCAAATGATTTGAAAGGTGTTCATCCACCACAAAATCTCGTAAGAGACTATGATAGTTTTAACCTTTGATTTGAAATGAGTTTAATCCAAGGTCTTCATATGCTTTAAATATACCTAATACCTATAAAAAGAGTCAACAAAAATAGGTAATTAAGCACATCAAGTGTTTCGAAAGGTGTTCATACACCACAAAAACTCGTAAGAGAGTATGATAGGTTTAACCTTTGATTTGAAATGAGTTTTATCCAAGGTCTTCATATGCTTTAAATATACCTAATACCTATAAAATAAGTCAAAAACAATAGGTAATTAAGCACATCAAGAGATTTCAAAGGTGTTCATACACCACAAATCCTCGTAAGAGAGTATGATAGTTTTAACCTTTGATTTGAAATGAGTTTGATCCAAGGTCTTCATATGCTTTAAATATACCTAATACCTATAAAAGGAGCCAAAAACAATAGGTAAGTAAGCACATCATATGATTTGAAAGGTGTTCATACACCACAAAATCTCGTAAGAGACTATGATAGTTTTAACCTTTGATTTGAAATGATTTAGATCCAAGGGCTTCATATGCTTTACATATACCTAATACCTATAAAAGGAATAAAAAACAATAGGTAATTAAGCACATCAAATGATTTGAAAGGTGGTCATACACCACAAAATCTCGTAAGAGACTATGGTAGTTTTACCCTTCGATTTGAAATGAGTTTGATCACGGGGCTTCATAAGATTTTAATGTACCTAATACCTATGAAAGGAATAAAAAACAATAGGTAATTAAGCACATCAAATGATTTGAAAAGTGTTCATACACCACAAAATCTCATAAGAGAGTATGATAGTTTTAACCTTTGATTTGAAATGAGTTTGATCCAAGGTCTTCATATGCTTTAAATATACCTAATACTTATTCAAGGAGTCAAAAACAATATGTTAATAAGCACATCAAATGATTTGAAAGGAGTTCATACACCACAAAATCTCGTAAGAGAGTATGATAGTTTTAACCTTTGATTTGAAATGAGTTTGATTCAAGGGCTTCATATGATTTAAATATACCAAATACCTATTCAAGGAGTCGAAAACAATAGGTAATTAAGCACATCAAATAATCTGAAAGGTGTTCATACGCCATAAAATCTCGTAAGAGACTATGATAGTTTTAACCTTTGATTTGAAATGAGTTTGATCCAAGGTCTTCATATGCTTTAAATATACCTAATACCTATAAAAGGATTCAAAAACAATAGGTAATTAAGCACATAAAGTGATTTAAATGGTGTTCATACACCACAAAATCTAGTAAGAGAGTATGATAGTTTTAACCTTTGATTTGAAATGAGTTTGATTCAAGGGCTTCATATGATTTAAATATACCTAATACCTATTCAAGGAGTGGAAAACAATAGGTAATTAAGCACATCAAATAATCTTAAAGGTGTTCATACGCCATAAAATCTCGTAAGAGACTATCATAGTTTTAACCTTTGATTTGAAATTAGTTTCATCCAAGGGCTTCATATGCTTTACATATACCTAATACCTTATAAAGGAGTCAAAAACAATAGGTAATTAAGCATATCAAATGATTTGAAAGGTGTTCATACACCACAAAATCTCGTAAGAGAGTATGATAGTTTTAACCTTTGATTTGAAATGAGTTTGATTCAAGGTCTTCATATGCTTTAAATATACCTAATACCTATAAAAGGAGTCAAAACAATAGTTAATTAAGCACATCAAGTGATTTGAAAGGTGTTCCTACACCATAAAATCTCGTAAGAGAGTATGATAGTTTTAACCTTTGATTTGAAATGAGTTTGATCCAAGGTCTTCATATGCTTTAAATATACCTAATACCTATAAAAGAAGTCAAAAACAATAGGTAATTAAGCACATCAAGTGATTTGAAAGATGTTCATACACCATTAAATCTCGTAAGAGAGTATGATAGTTTTAACCTTTGATTTGAAATGAGTTTGATCCAAGGTCTTCATATGCTTTAAATATACCTAATACCTATAAAAGAAGTCAAAAAAAATAGGTAATTAAGCACATCAAGTGATTTGAAAGGTGTTCATACACCATAAAATCTCGTAAGAGAGTATGATAGTTTTAACCTTTGATTTGAAATGAGTTTGATCCAAGGTATTCATATGCTTTAAATATACCTAATACCTATAAAAGAAGTAAAAAACAATAGGTAATTAAGCACATCAAGTGATTTTAAAGGTGTTCATACACCACAAAATCTCGTAAGAGACTATGATAATTTTAACCTTTGATTTGAAATGAGTTTCATCCAAGGTCCTCATATGCTTTAAATATACTTAATTCCTATTCAATGAGTCAAAAACAATAGGTAAGTAAGAACATCAAATGATTTGAAAGGTGTTCATACACCACAAATTCTCGTAAGAGAGTATGATAGTTTTTACCTTTGATTTGAAATGAGTTTGATCCAACGGCTTCATATGCTTTACATATACCTAATACCTATAAAAGGAATAGAAAACAGTAGGTAAGTAAGCACATCAAATGATTTGAAAGGTGTTCATCCACCACAAAATCTCGTAAGAGACTATGATAGTTTTAACCTTTGATTTGAAATGAGTTTAATCCAAGGTCTTCATATGCTTTAAATATACCTAATACCTATAAAAAGAGTCAACAAAAATAGGTAATTAAGCACATCAAGTGTTTCGAAAGGTGTTCATACACCACAAAAACTCGTAAGAGAGTATGATAGGTTTAACCTTTGATTTGAAATGAGTTTTATCCAAGGTCTTCATATGCTTTAAATATACCTAATACCTATAAAATAAGTCAAAAACAATAGGTAATTAAGCACATCAAGAGATTTCAAAGGTGTTCATACACCACAAATCCTCGTAAGAGAGTATGATAGTTTTAACCTTTGATTTGAAATGAGTTTGATCCAAGGTCTTCATATGCTTTAAATATACCTAATACCTATAAAAGGAGCCAAAAACAATAGGTAAGTAAGCACATCATATGATTTGAAAGGTGTTCATACACCACAAAATCTCGTAAGAGACTATGATAATTTTAACCTTTGATTTGAAATGATTTAGATCCAAGGGCTTCATATGCTTTACATATACCTAATACCTATAAAAGGAATAAAAAACAATAGGTAATTAAGCACATCAAATGATTTGAAAGGTGGTCATACACCACAAAATCTCGTAAGAGACTATGGTAGTTTTACCCTTCGATTTGAAATGAGTTTGATCACGGGGCTTCATAAGATTTTAATGTACCTAATACCTATGAAAGGAATAAAAAACAATAGGTAATTAAGCACATCAAATGATTTGAAAAGTGTTCATACACCACAAAATCTCATAAGAGAGTATGATAGTTTTAACCTTTGATTTGAAATGAGTTTGATCCAAGGTCTTCATATGCTTTAAATATACCTAATACTTATTCAAGGAGTCAAAAACAATATGTTAATAAGCACATCAAATGATTTGAAAGGAGTTCATACACCACAAAATCTCGTAAGAGAGTATGATAGTTTTAACCTTTGATTTGAAATGAGTTTGATTCAAGGGCTTCATATGATTTAAATATACCAAATACCTATTCAAGGAGTCGAAAACAATAGGTAATTAAGCACATCAAATAATCTGAAAGGTGTTCATACGCCATAAAATCTCGTAAGAGACTATGATAGTTTTAACCTTTGATTTGAAATGAGTTTGATCCAAGGTCTTCATATGCTTTAAATATACCTAATACCTATAAAAGGATTCAAAAACAATAGGTAATTAAGCACATAAAGTGATTTAAATGGTGTTCATACACCACAAAATCTAGTAAGAGAGTATGATAGTTTTAACCTTTGATTTGAAATGAGTTTGATTCAAGGGCTTCATATGATTTAAATATACCTAATACCTATTCAAGGAGTGGAAAACAATAGGTAATTAAGCACATCAAATAATCTTAAAGGTGTTCATACGCCATAAAATCTCGTAAGAGACTATCATAGTTTTAACCTTTGATTTGAAATTAGTTTCATCCAAGGGCTTCATATGCTTTACATATACCTAATACCTTATAAAGGAGTCAAAAACAATAGGTAATTAAGCATATCAAATGATTTGAAAGGTGTTCATACACCACAAAATCTCGTAAGAGAGTATGATAGTTTTAACCTTTGATTTGAAATGAGTTTGATTCAAGGTCTTCATATGCTTTAAATATACCTAATACCTATAAAAGGAGTCAAAACAATAGTTAATTAAGCACATCAAGTGATTTGAAAGGTGTTCCTACACCATAAAATCTCGTAAGAGAGTATGATAGTTTTAACCTTTGATTTGAAATGAGTTTGATCCAAGGTCTTCATATGCTTTAAATATACCTAATACCTATAAAAGAAGTCAAAAACAATAGGTAATTAAGCACATCAAGTGATTTGAAAGATGTTCATACACCATTAAATCTCGTAAGAGAGTATGATAGTTTTAACCTTTGATTTGAAATGAGTTTGATCCAAGGTCTTCATATGCTTTAAATATACCTAATACCTATAAAAGAAGTCAAAAAAAATAGGTAATTAAGCACATCAAGTGATTTGAAAGGTGTTCATACACCATAAAATCTCGTAAGAGAGTATGATAGTTTTAACCTTTGATTTGAAATGAGTTTGATCCAAGGTATTCATATGCTTTAAATATACCTAATACCTATAAAAGAAGTAAAAAACAATAGGTAATTAAGCACATCAAGTGATTTTAAAGGTGTTCATACACCACAAAATCTCGTAAGAGACTATGATAATTTTAACCTTTGATTTGAAATGAGTTTCATCCAAGGTCCTCATATGCTTTAAATATACTTAATTCCTATTCAATGAGTCAAAAACAATAGGTAAGTAAGAACATCAAATGATTTGAAAGGTGTTCATACACCACAAATTCTCGTAAGAGAGTATGATAGTTTTTACCTTTGATTTGAAATGAGTTTGATCCAACGGCTTCATATGCTTTACATATACCTAATACCTATAAAAGGAATAGAAAACAGTAGGTAAGTAAGCACATCAAATGATTTGAAAGGTGTTCATCCACCACAAAATCTCGTAAGAGACTATGATAGTTTTAACCTTTGATTTGAAATGAGTTTAATCCAAGGTCTTCATATGCTTTAAATATACCTAATACCTATAAAAAGAGTCAACAAAAATAGGTAATTAAGCACATCAAGTGTTTCGAAAGGTGTTCATACACCACAAAAACTCGTAAGAGAGTATGATAGGTTTAACCTTTGATTTGAAATGAGTTTTATCCAAGGTCTTCATATGCTTTAAATATACCTAATACCTATAAAATAAGTCAAAAACAATAGGTAATTAAGCACATCAAGAGATTTCAAAGGTGTTCATACACCACAAATCCTCGTAAGAGAGTATGATAGTTTTAACCTTTGATTTGAAATGAGTTTGATCCAAGGTCTTCATATGCTTTAAATATACCTAATACCTATAAAAGGAGCCAAAAACAATAGGTAAGTAAGCACATCATATGATTTGAAAGGTGTTCATACACCACAAAATCTCGTAAGAGACTATGATAATTTTAACCTTTGATTTGAAATGATTTAGATCCAAGGGCTTCATATGCTTTACATATACCTAATACCTATAAAAGGAATAAAAAACAATAGGTAATTAAGCACATCAAATGATTTGAAAGGTGGTCATACACCACAAAATCTCGTAAGAGACTATGGTAGTTTTACCCTTCGATTTGAAATGAGTTTGATCACGGGGCTTCATAAGATTTTAATGTACCTAATACCTATGAAAGGAATAAAAAACAATAGGTAATTAAGCACATCAAATGATTTGAAAAGTGTTCATACACCACAAAATCTCATAAGAGAGTATGATAGTTTTAACCTTTGATTTGAAATGAGTTTGATCCAAGGTCTTCATATGCTTTAAATATACCTAATACTTATTCAAGGAGTCAAAAACAATATGTTAATAAGCACATCAAATGATTTGAAAGGAGTTCATACACCACAAAATCTCGTAAGAGAGTATGATAGTTTTAACCTTTGATTTGAAATGAGTTTGATTCAAGGGCTTCATATGATTTAAATATACCAAATACCTATTCAAGGAGTCGAAAACAATAGGTAATTAAGCACATCAAATAATCTGAAAGGTGTTCATACGCCATAAAATCTCGTAAGAGACTATGATAGTTTTAACCTTTGATTTGAAATGAGTTTGATCCAAGGTCTTCATATGCTTTAAATATACCTAATACCTATAAAAGGATTCAAAAACAATAGGTAATTAAGCACATAAAGTGATTTAAATGGTGTTCATACACCACAAAATCTAGTAAGAGAGTATGATAGTTTTAACCTTTGATTTGAAATGAGTTTGATTCAAGGGCTTCATATGATTTAAATATACCTAATACCTATTCAAGGAGTGGAAAACAATAGGTAATTAAGCACATCAAATAATCTTAAAGGTGTTCATACGCCATAAAATCTCGTAAGAGACTATCATAGTTTTAACCTTTGATTTGAAATTAGTTTCATCCAAGGGCTTCATATGCTTTACATATACCTAATACCTTATAAAGGAGTCAAAAACAATAGGTAATTAAGCATATCAAATGATTTGAAAGGTGTTCATACACCACAAAATCTCGTAAGAGAGTATGATAGTTTTAACCTTTGATTTGAAATGAGTTTGATTCAAGGTCTTCATATGCTTTAAATATACCTAATACCTATAAAAGGAGTCAAAACAATAGTTAATTAAGCACATCAAGTGATTTGAAAGGTGTTCCTACACCATAAAATCTCGTAAGAGAGTATGATAGTTTTAACCTTTGATTTGAAATGAGTTTGATCCAAGGTCTTCATATGCTTTAAATATACCTAATACCTATAAAAGAAGTCAAAAACAATAGGTAATTAAGCACATCAAGTGATTTGAAAGATGTTCATACACCATTAAATCTCGTAAGAGAGTATGATAGTTTTAACCTTTGATTTGAAATGAGTTTGATCCAAGGTCTTCATATGCTTTAAATATACCTAATACCTATAAAAGAAGTCAAAAAAATAGGTAATTAAGCACATCAAGTGATTTGAAAGGTGTTCATACACCATAAAATCTCGTAAGAGAGTATGATAGTTTTAACCTTTGATTTGAAATGAGTTTGATCCAAGGTATTCATATGCTTTAAATATACCTAATACCTATAAAAGAAGTAAAAAACAATAGGTAATTAAGCACATCAAGTGATTTTAAAGGTGTTCATACACCACAAAATCTCGTAAGAGACTATGATAATTTTAACCTTTGATTTGAAATGAGTTTCATCCAAGGTCCTCATATGCTTTAAATATACTTAATTCCTATTCAATGAGTCAAAAACAATAGGTAAGTAAGAACATCAAATGATTTGAAAGGTGTTCATACACCACAAATTCTCGTAAGAGAGTATGATAGTTTTTACCTTTGATTTGAAATGAGTTTGATCCAACGGCTTCATATGCTTTACATATACCTAATACCTATAAAAGGAATAGAAAACAGTAGGTAAGTAAGCACATCAAATGATTTGAAAGGTGTTCATCCACCACAAAATCTCGTAAGAGACTATGATAGTTTTAACCTTTGATTTGAAATGAGTTTAATCCAAGGTCTTCATATGCTTTAAATATACCTAATACCTATAAAAAGAGTCAACAAAAATAGGTAATTAAGCACATCAAGTGTTTCGAAAGGTGTTCATACACCACAAAAACTCGTAAGAGAGTATGATAGGTTTAACCTTTGATTTGAAATGAGTTTTATCCAAGGTCTTCATATGCTTTAAATATACCTAATACCTATAAAATAAGTCAAAAACAATAGGTAATTAAGCACATCAAGAGATTTCAAAGGTGTTTATACACCACAAATCCTCGTAAGAGAGTATGATAGTTTTAACCTTTGATTTGAAATGAGTTTGATCCAAGGTCTTCATATGCTTTAAATATACCTAATACCTATAAAAGGAGCCAAAAACAATAGGTAAGTAAGCACATCATATGATTTGAAAGGTGTTCATACACCACAAAATCTCGTAAGAGACTATGATAGTTTTAACCTTTGATTTGAAATGATTTAGATCCAAGGGCTTCATATGCTTTACATATACCTAATACCTATAAAAGGAATAAAAAACAATAGGTAATTAAGCACATCAAATGATTTGAAAGGTGGTCATACACCACAAAATCTCGTAAGAGACTATGGTAGTTTTACCCTTCGATTTGAAATGAGTTTGATCACGGGGCTTCATAAGATTTTAATGTACCTAATACCTATGAAAGGAATAAAAAACAATAGGTAATTAAGCACATCAAATGATTTGAAAAGTGTTCATACACCACAAAATCTCATAAGAGAGTATGATAGTTTTAACCTTTGATTTGAAATGAGTTTGATCCAAGGTCTTCATATGCTTTAAATATACCTAATACTTATTCAAGGAGTCAAAAACAATATGTTAATAAGCACATCAAATGATTTGAAAGGAGTTCATACACCACAAAATCTCGTAAGAGAGTATGATAGTTTTAACCTTTGATTTGAAATGAGTTTGATTCAAGGGCTTCATATGATTTAAATATACCAAATACCTATTCAAGGAGTCGAAAACAATAGGTAATTAAGCACATCAAATAATCTGAAAGGTGTTCATACGCCATAAAATCTCGTAAGAGACTATGATAGTTTTAACCTTTGATTTGAAATGAGTTTGATCCAAGGTCTTCATATGCTTTAAATATACCTAATACCTATAAAAGGATTCAAAAACAATAGGTAATTAAGCACATAAAGTGATTTAAATGGTGTTCATACACCACAAAATCTAGTAAGAGAGTATGATAGTTTTAACCTTTGATTTGAAATGAGTTTGATTCAAGGGCTTCATATGATTTAAATATACCTAATACCTATTCAAGGAGTGGAAAACAATAGGTAATTAAGCACATCAAATAATCTTAAAGGTGTTCATACGCCATAAAATCTCGTAAGAGACTATCATAGTTTTAACCTTTGATTTGAAATTAGTTTCATCCAAGGGCTTCATATGCTTTACATATACCTAATACCTTATAAAGGAGTCAAAAACAATAGGTAATTAAGCATATCAAATGATTTGAAAGGTGTTCATACACCACAAAATCTCGTAAGAGAGTATGATAGTTTTAACCTTTGATTTGAAATGAGTTTGATTCAAGGTCTTCATATGCTTTAAATATACCTAATACCTATAAAAGGAGTCAAAACAATAGTTAATTAAGCACATCAAGTGATTTGAAAGGTGTTCCTACACCATAAAATCTCGTAAGAGAGTATGATAGTTTTAACCTTTGATTTGAAATGAGTTTGATCCAAGGTCTTCATATGCTTTAAATATACCTAATACCTATAAAAGAAGTCAAAAACAATAGGTAATTAAGCACATCAAGTGATTTGAAAGATGTTCATACACCATTAAATCTCGTAAGAGAGTATGATAGTTTTAACCTTTGATTTGAAATGAGTTTGATCCAAGGTCTTCATATGCTTTAAATATACCTAATACCTATAAAAGAAGTCAAAAAAAATAGGTAATTAAGCACATCAAGTGATTTGAAAGGTGTTCATACACCATAAAATCTCGTAAGAGAGTATGATAGTTTTAACCTTTGATTTGAAATGAGTTTGATCCAAGGTATTCATATGCTTTAAATATACCTAATACCTATAAAAGAAGTAAAAAACAATAGGTAATTAAGCACATCAAGTGATTTTAAAGGTGTTCATACACCACAAAATCTCGTAAGAGACTATGATAATTTTAACCTTTGATTTGAAATGAGTTTCATCCAAGGTCCTCATATGCTTTAAATATACTTAATTCCTATTCAATGAGTCAAAAACAATAGGTAAGTAAGAACATCAAATGATTTGAAAGGTGTTCATACACCACAAATTCTCGTAAGAGAGTATGATAGTTTTTACCTTTGATTTGAAATGAGTTTGATCCAACGGCTTCATATGCTTTACATATACCTAATACCTATAAAAGGAATAGAAAACAGTAGGTAAGTAAGCACATCAAATGATTTGAAAGGTGTTCATCCACCACAAAATCTCGTAAGAGACTATGATAGTTTTAACCTTTGATTTGAAATGAGTTTAATCCAAGGTCTTCATATGCTTTAAATATACCTAATACCTATAAAAAGAGTCAACAAAAATAGGTAATTAAGCACATCAAGTGTTTCGAAAGGTGTTCATACACCACAAAAACTCGTAAGAGAGTATGATAGGTTTAACCTTTGATTTGAAATGAGTTTTATCCAAGGTCTTCATATGCTTTAAATATACCTAATACCTATAAAATAAGTCAAAAACAATAGGTAATTAAGCACATCAAGAGATTTGAAAGGTGTTCATACACCACAAATCCTCGTAAGAGAGTATGATAGTTTTAACCTTTGATTTGAAATGAGTTTGATCCAAGGTTTTCATATGCTTTAAATATACCTAATACCTATAAAAGGAGCTAAAAACAATAGGTAAGTAAGCACATCATATGATTTGAAAGGTGTTCATACACCACAAAATCTCGTAAGAGACTATGATAGTTTTAACCTTTGATTTGAAATGATTTAGATCCAAGGGCTTCATATGCTTTACATATACCTAATACCTATAAAAGGAATAAAAAACAATAGGTAATTAAGCACATCAAATGATTTGAAAGGTGGTCATACACCACAAAATCTCGTAAGAGACTATGATAGTTTTACCCTTCGATTTGAAATGAGTTTGATCCAAGGGCTTCATAAGATTTTAATGTACCTAATACCTATGAAAGGAATAAAAAACAATAGGTAATTAAGCACATCAAATGATTTGAAAAGTGTTCATACACCACAAAATCTCGTAAGAGAGTATGATAGTTTTAACCTTTGATTTGAAATGAGTTTGATCCAAGGTCTTCATATGCTTTAAATATACCTAATACTTATTCAAGGAGTCAAAAACAATATGTTAATAAGCACATCAAATGATTTGAAAGGAGTTCATACACCACAAAATCTCGTAAGAGAGTATGATAGTTTTAACCTTTGATTTGAAATGAGTTTGATTCAAGGGCTTCATATGATTTAAATATACCAAATACCTATTCAAGGAGTCGAAAACAATAGGTAATTAAGCACATCAAATAATCTGAAAGGTGTTCATACGCCATAAAATCTCGTAAGAGACTATGATAGTTTTAACCTTTGATTTGAAATGAGTTTGATCCAAGGTCTTCATATGCTTTAAATATACCTAATACCTATAAAAGGATTCAAAAACAATAGGTAATTAAGCACATAAAGTGATTTAGATGGTGTTCATACACCACAAAATCTAGTAAGATAGTATGATAGTTTTAACCTTTGATTTGAAATGAGTTTGATTCAAGGGCTTCATATGATTTAAATATACCTAATACCTATTCAAGGAGTGGAAAACAATAGGTAATTAAGCACATCAAATAATTTTGAAGGTGTTCATACGCCATAAAATCTCGTAAGAGACTATCATAGTTTTAACCTTTGATTTGAAATTAGTTTCATCCATGGGCTTCATATGCTTTACATATACCTAATACCTTATAAAGGAGTCAAAAACAATAGGTAATTAAGCATATCAAATGATTTGAAAGGTGTTCATACACCACAAAATCTCGTAAGAGAGTATGATAGTTTTAACCTTTGATTTGAAATGAGTTTGATTCAAGGTCTTCATATGCTTTAAATATACCTAATACCTATAAAAGGAGTCAAAAACAATAGTTAATTAAGCACATCAAGTGATTTGAAAGGTGTTCCTACACCATAAAATCTCGTAAGAGAGTATGATAGTTTTAACCTTTGATTTGAAATGAGTTTGATCCAAGGTCTTCATATGCTTTAAATATACCTAATACCTATAAAAGAAGTCAAAAACAATAGGTAATTAAGCACATCAAGTGATTTGAAAGGTGTTCATACACCATAAAATCTCGTAAGAGAGTATGATAGTTTTAACCTTTGATTTGAAATGAGTTTGATCCAAGGTCTTCATATGCTTTAAATATACCTAATACCTATAAAAGAAGTCAAAAACAATAGGTAATTAAGCACATCAAGTGATTTGAAAGGTGTTCATACACCATAAAATCTCGTAAGAGAGTATGATAGTTTTAACCTTTGATTTGAAATGAGTTTGATCCAAGGTATTCATATGCTTTAAATATACCTAATACCTATAAAAGAAGTAAAAAACAATAGGTAATTAAGCACATCAAGTGATTTTAAAGGTGTTCATACACCACAAAATCTCGTAAGAGACTATGATAATTTTAACCTTTGATTTGAAATGAGTTTCATCCAAGGTCCTCATATGCTTTAAATATACTTAATTCCTATTCAATGAGTCAAAAACAATAGGTAAGTAAGAACATCAAATGATTTGAAAGGTGTTCATACACCACAAATTCTCGTAAGAGAGTATGATAGTTTTTACCTTTGATTTGAAATGAGTTTGATCCAACGGCTTCATATGCTTTACATATACCTAATACCTATAAAAGGAATAGAAAACAGTAGGTAAGTAAGCACATCAAATGATTTGAAAGGTGTTCATCCACCACAAAATCTCGTAAGAGACTATGATAGTTTTAACCTTTGATTTGAAATGAGTTTAATCCAAGGTCTTCATATGCTTTAAATATACCTAATACCAATAAAAAGAGTCAACAAAAATAGGTAATTAAGCACATCAAGTGTTTCGAAAGGTGTTCATACACCACAAAAACTCGTAAGAGAGTATGATAGGTTTAACCTTTGATTTGAAATGAGTTTTATCCAAGGTCTTCATATGCTTTAAATATACCTAATACCTATAAAATAAGTCAAAAACAATAGGTAATTAAGCACATCAAGAGATTTGAAAGGTGTTCATACACCACAAATCCTCGTAAGAGAGTATGATAGTTTTAACCTTTGATTTGAAATGAGTTTGATCCAAGGTCTTCATATGCTTTAAATATACCTAATACCTATAAAAGGAGCCAAAAACAATAGGTAAGTAAGCACATCATATGATTTGAAAGGTGTTCATACACCACAAAATCTCGTAAGAGACTATGATAGTTTTAACCTTTAATTTCAAATGATTTAGATCCAAGGGCTTCATATGCTTTACATATACCTAATACCTATAAAAGGAATAAAAAACAATAGGTAATTAAGCACATCAAATGATTTGAAAGGGGTCATACACCACAAAATCTCGTAAGAGACTATGATAGTTTTACCCTTCGATTTGAAATGAGTTTGATCCAAGGGCTTCATAAGATTTTAATGTACCTAATACCTATGAAAGGAATAAAAAACAATAGGTAATTAAGCACATCAAATGATTTGAAAAGTGTTCATACACCACAAAATCTCGTAAGAGAGTATGATAGTTTTAACCTTTGATTTGAAATGAGTTTGATCCAAGGTCTTCATATGCTTTAGATATACCTAATACTTATTCAAGGAGTCAAAAACAATATGTTAATAAGCACATCAAATGATTTGAAAGGAGTTCATACACCACAAAATCTCGTAAGAGAGTATGATAGTTTTAACCTTTGATTTGAAATGAGTTTGATTCAAGGGCTTCATATGATTTAAATATACCAAATACCTATTCAAGGAGTCGAAAACAATAGGTAATTAATCACATCAAATAATCTGAAAGGTGTTCATACGCCATAAAATCTCGTAAGAGACTATGATAGTTTTAACCTTTGATTTGAAATGAGTTTGATCCAAGGTCTTCATATGCTTTAAATATACCTAATACCTATAAAAGGATTCAAAAACAATAGGTAATTAAGCACATAAAGTGATTTAAATGGTGTTCATACACCACAAAATCTAGTAAGAGAGTATGATAGTTTTAACCTTTGATTTGAAATGAGTTTGATTCAAGGGCTTCATATGATTTAAATATACCTAATACCTATTCAAGGAGTGGAAAACAATAGGTAATTAAGCACATCAAATAATCTTAAAGGTGTTCATACGCCGTAAAATCTCGTAAGAGACTATCATAGTTTTAACCTTTGATTTGAAATTAGTTTCATCCAAGGGCTTCATATGCTTTACATATACCTAATACCTTATAAAGGAGTCAAAAACAATAGGTAATTAAGCATATCAAATGATTTGAAAGGTGTTCATACACCACAAAATCTCGTAAGAGAGTATGATAGTTTTAACCTTTGATTTGAAATGAGTTTGATTCAAGGTCTTCATATGCTTTAAATATACCTAATACCTATAAAAGGAGTCAAAAACAATAGTTAATTAAGCACATCAAGTGATTTGAAAGGTGTTCCTACACCATAAAATCTCGTAAGAGAGTATGATAGTTTTAACCTTTGATTTGAAATGAGTTTGATCCAAGGTCTTCATATGCTTTAAATATACCTAATACCTATAAAAGAAGTCAAAAACAATAGGTAATTAAGCACATCAAGTGATTTGAAAGGTGTTCATACACCATAAAATCTCGTAAGAGAGTATGATAGTTTTAACCTTTGATTTGAAATGAGTTTGATCCAAGGTCTTCATATGCTTTAAATATACCTAATACCTATAAAAGAAGTCAAAAACAATAGGTAATTAAGCACATCAAGTGATTTGAAAGGTGTTCATACACCATAAAATCTCGTAAGAGAGTATGATAGTTTTAACCTTTGATTTGAAATGAGTTTGATCCAAGGTATTCATATGCTTTAAATATACCCAATACCTATAAAAGAGGAAAAAACAATAGGTAATTAAGCACATCATGTGATTTTAAAGGTGTTCATACCACCACAAAATCTCGTAAAAGAGACTATGATAATTTTAACCTTTGATTTGAAATGAGTTTCATCCAAGGTCTTCATATGCTTTAAATATACTTAATTCCTATTCAATGAGTCAAAAACAATAGGTAAGTAAGAACATCAAATGATTTGAAAGGTGTTCATACACCACAAATTCTCGTAAGAGAGTATGATAGTTTTTACCTTTGATTTGAAATGAGTTTGATCCAACGGCTTCATATGCTTTACATATACCTAATACCTATAAAAGGAATAGAAAACAATAGGTAAGTAAGCACATCAAATGATTTGAAAGGTGTTCATCCACCACAAAATCTCGTAAGAGACTATGATAGTTTTAACCTTTGATTTGAAATGAGTTTAATCCAAGGTCTTCATATGCTTTAAATATACCTAATACCTATAAAAAGAGTCAACAAAAATAGGTAATTAAGCAAATCAAGTGTTTTGAAAGGTGTTCATACACCACAAAAACTCGTAAGAGAGTATGATAGGTTTAACCTTTGATTTGAAATGAGTTTTATCCAAGGTCTTCATATTCTTTAAATATACCTAATACCTATAAAATAAGTCAAAAACAATAGGTAATTAAGCACATCAAGAGATTTGAAAGGTGTTCATACACCACAAATCCTCGTAAGAGAGTATGATAGTTTTAACCTTTGATTTGAAATGAGTTTGATCCAAGGTCTTCATATGCTTTAAATATACCTAATACCTATAAAAGGAGCCAGAAACAATAGGTAAGTAAGCACATCATATGATTTGAAAGGTGTTCATACACCACAAAATCTCGTAAGAGACTATGATAGTTTTAACCTTTGATTTCAAATGATTTAGATCCAAGGGCTTCATATGCTTTACATATACCTAATACCTATAAAAGGAATAAAAAACAATAGGTAATTAAGCACATCAAATGATTTGAAAGGTGGTCATACACCACAAAATCTCGTAAGAGACTATGATAGTTTTACCCTTCGATTTGAAATGAGTTTGATCCAAGGGCTTCATAAGATTTTAATGTACCTAATACCTATGAAAGGAATAAAAAACAATAGGTAATTAAGCACATCAAATGATTTGAAAAGTGTTCATACACCACAAAATCTCGTAAGAGAGTATGATAGTTTTAACCTTTGATTTGAAATGAGTTTGATCCAAGGTCTTCATATGCTTTAAATATACCTAATACTTATTCAAGGAGTCAAAAACAATATGTTAATAAGCACATCAAATGATTTGAAAGGAGTTCATACACCACAAAATCTCGTAAGAGAGTATGATAGTTTTAACCTTTGATTTGAAATGAGTTTGATTCAAGGGCTTCATATGATTTAAATATACCAAATACCTATTCAAGGAGTCGAAAACAATAGGTGATTAAGCACATCAAATAATCTGAAAGGTGTTCATACGCCATAAAATCTCGTAAGAGACTATGATAGTTTTAACCTTTGATTTGAAATGAGTTTGATCCAAGGTCTTCATATGCTTTAAATATACCTAATACCTATAAAAGGATTCAAAAACAATAGGTAATTAAGCACATAAAGTGATTTAAATGGTGTTCATACACCACAAAATCTAGTAAGAGAGTATGATAGTTTTAACCTTTGATTTGAAATGAGTTTGATTCAAGGGCTTCATATGATTTAAATATACCTAATACCTATTCAAGGAGTGGAAAACAATAGGTAATTAAGCACATCAAATAATCTTAAAGGTGTTCATACGCCATAAAATCTCGTAAGAGACTATCATAGTTTTAACCTTTGATTTGAAATTAGTTTCATCCAAGGGCTTCATATGCTTTACATATACCTAATACCTTATAAAGGAGTCAAAAACAATAGGTAATTAAGCATATCAAATGATTTGAAAGGTGTTCATACACCACAAAATCTCGTAAGAGAGTATGATAGTTTTAACCTTTGATTTGAAATGAGTTTGATCCAAGGTCTTCATATGCTCTAAATATACCTAATACTTATTCAAGGAGTCAAAAACAATAGGTAATTAAGCACATCAAATGATTTGAAAGATGCTCATACACCACAAATTCTCGTAAGAGAGTATGATAGTTTTAACCTTTGATTTGAAATGAGTTTGATCCAAAGTCTTCATATGCTTTAAATATACATAATACCTATAAAAGGAGTAAAAAACAATAGGTAATTAAGCACATCAAGTGATTTGAAAGGTGTTCATACCCCACAAAATCTCGTAAGAGATTATGATAGTTTTAACTTTTGATTTTAAATGAATTTGATCCAAGGTCTTCATATGCTTTAAAAATACCTAATACCTATAAAAGGATTCAAAAACAATAGGTAATTAAGCACATCAAGTGATTTGAATGGTGTTCATACACCACAAAATCTAGTAAGAGAGTATGATACTTTTAACCTTTGATTTGAAATAAGTTTGATTCAAGTGCTTCATATGATTTAAATATACCTAATACCTATTCAAGGAGTCGAAAACAATAGGTAATTAAGCACATCAAATAATCTGAAAGGTGTTCATACGCCATAAAATCTCGTAAGAGACTATGATAGTTTTAACCTTTGATTAGAAATGAGTTTGATCCAAGGTCTTCATATGCTTTAAATATACCTAATACCTATAAAAGGAGTCAAAAAAAATAGTTAATTAAGCACATCAAGTGTATTGAAAGGTGTTCATACACCACAAAATTTCGTAAGAGAGTATGATGGGTCTAACCTTTGATTTGAAATGAGTTTTATCGGAGGTCTTCATATGCTTTAAATATACCTAATACCTATAAAATAAGTCAAAAACAATAGGTAATTAAGCACATCAAGAGATTTGAAAGGTGTTCATACACCACAAAATCTCTTAAGAGAGTATGATAGTTTTAACCTTTGATTTGAAATGAGTTTAATCCAAGGTCTTTATATGATTAAAATATACCTAATACCTATAAAAGGAGTCAAAAACAATAGGTAAGTAAGCACATCATATGATTTGAAAGGTGTTAATACACCACAAAATCTCGTAAGAGACTATGATAGTTTTAACCTTGGATTTGAAATGATTTTGATCCAAGGGCTTCATATGCTTTACATATACCTAATACCAATTAAAGGAGTCAAAAACAATAGGTAATTAAGCACATCAAATTATTTGAAAGGTGTTCAAACACCACAAAATCTCGTAAGAGACTATGATCGTTTCAACCTTTGATTTGAAATGAGTTTGATCCAAGGTCTTCATATGCTTTAAATATACCTAATACCTATAAAAGGAGTCAAAAAAAAATAGTTAATCAAGCACATGAAGTGTTTTGAAAGGTGTTCATACACCACAAAAACTCGTAAGAGAGTATGATAGGTTTAACCTTTGATTTGAAATGAGTTTTATCCAAGGTCTTCATATGCTTTAAATATACCTAATACCTATAAAATAAGTCAAAAACAATAGGTAATTAAGCACATCAAGAGATTTGAAAGGTGTTCATACACCACAAAATCTCGTAAGAGAGTATGATAGTTTTAACCTTTGATTTGAAATGAGTTTGATCCAAGGTCATCATATGCTTTAAATATACCTAATACCTATAAAAGGAGCAAAAACAATAGGTAAGTAAGCACATCATATGATTTGAAAGGTGTTCATACACCACAAAATATCGTAAGAGACTATGATAGTTTTAACCTTTGATTTGAAATGAGTTTTAACCAAGGTCTTCATATGCTTTAAATATACCTAATACCTATTCAAGGAGTCGAAAACAATAGGTAATTAAGCACATCAAATGATTTGAAAGGTATTCATACACCACAAATTCTCGTAAGAGACTATGATAGTTTTAACCTTCGATTTGAAATGAGTTTGATCCAAGGGCTTCATATGATTTAAATATACCTAATACCTATTGAAGGAATCAAAAATAATAGGTAATTCAGCACATCAATTGATTTGAAAGGTGTTCATACACCACAAAATCTCGTAAGAGACTACGATAGTTTTAACCTTCGATTAGAAATGAGTTTGATCCAAGGTCTTCATATGCTTTAAATATACCTAATACCTATAAAAGGACTCAAAAACAATAGGTAATTAAGCACATCAAGTAAATTGAAAGGTTTTCATACACCACAAAATCTACTAAGAGAGTATGATAGTTTTAACCTTTGATTTGAAATGAGTCTGATCCAAGGTCTTCATATGTTTTAAAAATGCCTAATACCTATTCTAGGAGTCAAAAACAATAGGTAATTAAGCACATCAAGTGATTTGAAAGGTGTTCATACACCACAAAATCTCGTTAGAGACTATGATCGTTTTAACCTTTGATTTGAAATGAGTTTGATCCAAGGTCTTCAAGTGATTTGAAAGGTGTTCATACACCACAAAATCTCGTAAGAGACTACGATAGTTTTAACCTTTGATTTGAAATGAGTTTGATCCAAGGTCTTTATATGCTTTAAATATACCTAATACCTATAATATGAGTCAAAAACAAACGGTAATTAAGCACATCAAGTGATTTGAAAGGTGTTCATAGACCACAAAATCTCGTAAGAGAGTATGATAGTTTTAACCTTTGATTTGAAATGAGTTTGATCCAAGGTGTTCATATGCTTTAAATATACCTAATACCTATAAAAGGAGTCAAAAACAATAGGTAATTAAGCAAATCAAGTGATTTGAAAGGTGTTCATACACCACAAAATCTAGTAAGAGAGTATGATAGTTTTAACCTTTGATTTGAAATGAGTTTGATCCAAGGTCTTCATATGCTTTAAATATACCTAATACCTATAAAAGAAGTCAAAAACAATAGGTAATTAAGCACATCAAGTGATTTGAAAGGTGTGCATACACCACAAAATCTCGTAAGAGAGTATGATAGTTTTAACCTTTGATTTGAAATGAGTTTGATTCAAGGTCTTCATATGCTTTAAATATACCTAATACCTATAAAAGGAGTCAAAAACAATAGTTAATTAAGCACATCAAGTGATTTGAAAGGTGTTCCTACACCATAAAATCTCGTAAGAGAGTATGATAGTTTTAACCTTTGATTTGAAATGAGTTTGCTCCAAGGTCTTCATATGCTTTAAATATACCTAATACCTATAAAAGAAGTCAAAAACAATAGGTAATTAAGCACATCAAGTGATTTGAAAGGTGTTCATACACCATAAAATCTCGTAAGAGAGTATGATAGTTTTAACCTTTGATTTGAAATGAGTTTGATTCAAGGTCTTCATATGCTTTAAATATACCTAATACCTATAAAAGGAGTTAAAAACAATAGGTAATTAAGCACATCAAGTGATTTGAAAGGTTTTCATACACCACAAAATCTAGAAAGAGAGTATGATAGTTTTAACCTTTGATTTGAAATGAGTTTGATCCAAGGTATTCATATGCTTTAAATATACCTAATACCTATAAAAGGAGTCAAAAACAATGGGTAATTAGGCACATCAAGTGATTTGAAAGGTGTTCATAAACCACAAAATCTCGTAAGAGAGTATGATAGTTTTAACCTTTGAATTGAAATGAGTTTAATCCAAGGTCTTCATATGCTTTAAATATACCTAATACCTATAAAAGGAGTCAAAAACAATAGGTAATTAAGCACATCAAGTGATTTGAAAGGTGTTCATACACCACCAAATCTCGTAAGAGAGTATGATAGTTTTAACCTTTGATTTTAAATGAGTTTGATTTAAGGGCTTCATATGATTTAAATATACCTAATACCTATTCAAGGAGTCAAAAACAATAGGTAATTAAGCACATCAAATGATTTGAAAGGTGTTCATACACCATAAAATCTCGTAAGAGACTATGATAGTTTTAACCTTTGATTTGAGATGAGTTTGATCCAAGGGCTTCATATGCTTTACATATACCTAATACCTATTAAAGGACTCAAAAACAATAGGTAATTAAGCACATCAAATGATTTGAAAGGTGTTCATACACCATGAAATCTCGTAAGAGACTATGATAGTTTTAACCTTTGATTTGAAATGAGTTTGATCCAAGGGCTTCATATGCTTTACATATACCTAATACCTATTAAAGGAGTCAAAAACAATAGGTAATTAAGCACATCAAATGATTTGAAAGGCATTCTTACACCACAAAATATCGTAAGAGACTATGATCGTTTTAACCTTTGATTTGAAATGAGTTTGATCCAAGGTCTTCATATGCTTTAAATATACCTAATACCTATAAAAGGAGTCAAAAACAATAGGTAATGAAGCACATCTAGTGATTTGAAAGGTGTTCATACACCACAAAATCTCGTAAGAGACTTCGATAGTGTTTACCTTCGATTAGAAATGAGTTTGAGCAAAGGTCTTCATATGCTTTAAATATACCTAATACCCATAAAAGGAGTCAAAAGCAATAGTTAATTAAGCACATCAAGTGATTTGAAAGGTGTTCATACACCACAAAATCTTGTAAGAGAGTATGATAGTTTTAACCTTTGATTTGAAATGAGTTTGATCCAAGGTCTTCATATGCTTTAAATAGACCTAATACCTATAAAAGAAGAAAAAAACAATCTGTAATTAAGCACATCAAGTGATTTGAAAGGTGTTCATACACCACTAAATCTCGTAAGAGATTATGATAGTTTTAACTTTTGATTTGAAATGAGTTTGATCCAAGGTGTTCATATGCTTTAAATATACCTAATACCTATAAAAGGAGTAAAAAACAATAGGTAATTAAGCAAATCAAGTGATTTGAAAGGTGTTCATACACCACAAAATCTAGTAAGAGAGTATGATAGTTTTAACCTTTGATTTGAAATGAGTTTGATCCAAGGTCTTCATTTGCTTTAAATAAACCTAATACCTATAAAAGTAGTAAAAAACAATAGGTAATTAAGCACATCAAGTGATTTGAAAGGTTTTCATACACCACAAAATCTAGAAAGAGAGTATGATAGTTTTAACCTTTGATTTGAAATGAGTTTGGTCCAAGGTATTCATATGCTTTAAATATACCTAATACCTATAAAAGGAGTCAAAAACAATAGGTAATTAAGCACATCAAATGATTTGAAAGGTGTTCATACACCACAAAATCTCGTAAGAGACTATGATAATTTTAACCTTTGATTTGAAATGAGTTTAATCCAAGGTCTTCATATGCTTTAAATATACCTAATACCTATAAAAATAGTCAACAAAAATAGGTAATTAAGCACATCAAATGATTTGAAAGGTGTTCATACACCATAAAATCACTTAAGAGACTACGATAGTTTTAACATTCGATTAGAAATGAGTTTGATCCAAGGTCTTCATATGCTTTAAATATACCTAATACCTATAAAAGGAGTCAAAAACAATAGGTAATTAAGCACATCAAGTGATTTGAAAGGTTTTGCATACACCAGAAAATCTAGTAAGAGCGTATGATAGTTTTAACCTTTGATTTGAAATGAGTTTGATCCAAGGTCTTCATTTGCTTTAAATATACCTAATACCTATAAAAGGAGTCAAAAACAATAGGTAATTAAGCACATCAAGTGATTTGAAAGGTTTTCATACACCACAAAATCTAGAAAGAGAGTATGATAGTTTTAACCTTTGATTTGAAATGAGTTTGATCCAAGGTATTCATATGCTTTAAATATACCTAATACCTATAAAAGGAGTCAAAAACAATGGGTAATTAGGCACCTCAAGTGATTTGAAAGGTGTTTATACACCACAAAATCTCGTAAGAGAGTATGATAGTTTTAACCTTTGAATTGAAATGAGTTTGATCCAAGGTCTTCATATGCTTTAAATATACCTAATACCTATAAAAGGAGTCAAAAACAATAGGTAATTAAGCACATCAAGTGATTTGAAAGGTGTTCATACACCACAAAATCTCGTAAGAGAGTATGATAGTTTTAACCTTTGATTTTAAATGAGTTTGATCCAAGGGCTTCATATGCTTTACATATACCTAATACCTATTAAAGGAGTAAAAAACAATAGGTAATTAAGCACATCAAATGATTTGAAAGGCATTCTTACACCATAAAATCTCGTAAGAGACTATGATCGTTTTAACCTTTGATTTGAAATGAGTTTGATCCAAGGTCTTCATATGCTTTAAATATACCTAATACCTATAAAAGGAGTCAAAAACAATAGGTAATGAAGCACATCAAGTTATTTGAAAGGTGTTCATACACCACAAAATCTCGTAAGAGACTGCGATAGTGTTAACCTTCGATTAGAAATGAATTTGAGCAAAGGTATTCATATGCTTTAAATATACCTAATACCCATAAAAGGAGTCAAAAACAATAGTTAATTAAGGACATCAAGTGATTTGAAAGGTGTTCATAAACAACAAAATCTAGTAAGAGAGTATGATAGTTTTAACCTTTGATTTGAAATGAGTTTGATCCAAGGTCTTCATATGCTTTAAATATACCTAATACCTATAAAAGAAGTAAAAAACAATCGGTAATTAAGCACATCAAGTGATTTGAAAGGTGTTCATACACCACAAAATCTCGTAAGAGATTATGATAGGTTTAACTTTTGATTTGAAATGAGTTTGATCCAAGGTCTTCATATGCTTTAAATATAACTAATACCTATAAAAGGAGTCAAAAACAATGGGTAATTAGGCACATCAAGTGATTTGAAAGGAGTTCATACACCACAAAATCTCGTAAGAGAGTATGATAGTTTTAACCTTTGAATTGAAATGAGTTTGATCCAAGGTCTTCATATGCTTTAAATATACCTAATACCTATAAAAGGAGTCAAAAACAATAGGTAATTAAGCACATCAAGTGATTTGAAAGGTGTTCATACACCACAAAATCTCGTAAGAGAGTATGATAGTTTTAACCTTTGATATTAAATGAGTTTGATTCAAGGGCTTCATATGATTTAAATATACCTAATACCTATTAAAGGAATCAAAAACAATAGGTAATTAAGCACATCAAATGATTTGAAAGGTGTTCATACACCATAAAATCTCGTAAGAGACTATGATAGTTTTAACCTTTGATTTGAAATGAGTTTGATCCAAGGGCTTCATATGCTTTACATATACCTAATACCTATTAAAGGAGTCAAAAACAATAGGTAATTAAGCACATCAATTGATTTGAAAGGCATTCTTACACCACAAAATATCGTAAGAGACTATGATCGTTTTAACCTTTGATTTGAAATGAGTTTGATCCAAGGTCTTCATATGCTTTAAATATACCTAATACCTATAAAAGCAGTAAAAAACAATCGGTAATTAAGCACATCAAGTGATTTGAAAGGTGTTCATACACCTCAAAATCTCGTAAGAGATTATGATAGTTTTAACTTTTGATTTGAAATGAGTTTGATCCAAGGTCTTCATATGCTTTAAATATACCTAATACCTATAAAAGGATTCAAAAACAATAGGTAATTAAGCACATCAAGTGATTTGAATGGTGTTCATACACCACAAAATCTAGTAAGAGAGTATGATAGTTTTAACCTTTGATTTGAAATGAGTTTGATTCAAGGTCTTCATATGATTTAAATATACCTAATACCTATTCAAGGAGTCGAAAACAATAGGTAATTAAGCACATCAAATAATCTAAAAGGTGTTCATACGCCATAAAATCTCGTAAGAGACTATGATAGTTTTAACCTTTGATTTGAAATGAGTTTGATCCAAGGGCTTCATATGCTTTACATAAACCTAATACCTATAAAAGGAGTAAAAAACAATAGGTAATTAAGCACATCAAATGATTTGAAACGTGTTCATATACCACAAAATCTCGTAAGAGACTACGATTGTTTTAACCTTCGATTAGAAATGAGTCTGACCCAAGGTCTTCATATGCTTTAAATATACCTAACACCTATAAAAGGAGTCAAAAACAATAGGTAATTAAGCACATCAAGTGATTTGAAAGGTGTTCATACACCACAAAATCTAGTAAGAGAGTATGATAGTTGTAACCTTTGATTTGAAATGAGTTTGATCCAAGGTCTTCATCTGTTTTAAATATACCTAATACCTATCAAAGAAGTCAAAAACAATAGGTAAGTAAGCACATCAAATGATTTCAAAGGTGTTCATACACCACAAATTCTCGTAAGAGAGTATGATAGTTTTAACCTTTAATTTGAAATGAGTTTCATCCAAGGTCTTCATATGCTTTAAATATACCTAATACCTATAAAAGGAGTCAAAAACAATAGGTAATTAAGCATATCAAGTTATTTGAAAGGTGTTCATACACCACAAAATCTCGTAAGAGACTATGATGGTTTTAACCTTTGATTTGAAATGAGTTTGATCCAACGGCTTCATATGCTTTACATATACCTAATACCTATAAAAGTAATAAAAAATAATAGGTAATTAAGCACATCAAGTGATTTGTAAAGTGTTCATACACCATAAAATCTCGTAAGAGAGTATGATAGTTTTAACCTTTGATTTGAAATGAGTTTTATCCAAGGTCTTCTTATGCTTTAAATATACCTAATACCTATAAAAGAAGTCAAAAACAATAGGTAATTAAGCACATCAAGTGATTTAAAAGGTGTTCATACACCACAAAATCTCGTAAGAGACTATGATAATTTTAACCTTTGATTTGAAATGAGTTTGATCCAAGGTCTTAATATGCTTTAAATATACTTAATTCCTATTCAATGAGTCAAAAACAATAGGTAAGTAAGAACATCAAATGATTTGAAAGGTGTTCATACACCACAAATTCTCGTAAGAGAGTATGATAGTTTTTACCTTTGATTTGAAATGAGTTTGATCCAAGGTCTTCATATGCTTTAAATATACTTAATTCCTATTCAATGAGTCAAAAACAATAGGTAAGTAAGAACATCAAATGATTTGAAAGGTGTTCATACACCACAAATTCTCGTAAGAGAGTATGATAGTTTTTACCTTTGATTTGAAATGAGTTTGATCCAACGGCTTCATATGCTTTACATATACCTAATACCTATAAAAGGAATAGAACACAATAGGTAAGTAAGCACATCAAATGATTTGAAAGGTGTTCATACACCACAAAATCTCGTAAGAGACTATGATAATTTTAACCTTTGATTTGAAATGAGTTTAATCCAAGGTCTTCATATGCTTTAAATATACCTAATACCTATAAAAAGAGTCAACAAAAATAGGTAATTAAGCACATCAAATGATTTGAAAGGTGTTCATACACCATAAAATCACTTAAGAGACTACGATAGTTTTAACATTCGATTAGAAATGAGTTTGATCCAAGGTCTTCATATGCTTTAAATATACCTAATACCTATAAAAGGAGTCAAAAACAATAGGTAATTAAGCACATCAAGTGATTTGAAAGGTTTTGCATACACCACAAAATCTAGTAAGAGAGTATGATAGTTTTAACCTTTGATTTGAAATGAGTTTGATCAAAGGTCTTCATTTGCTTTAAATATACCTAATACCTATAAAAGGAGTCAAAAACAATAGGTAATTAAGCACATCAAGTGATTTGAAAGGTTTTCATACACCACAAAATCTAGAAAGAGAGTATGATAGTTTTAACCTTTGATTTGAAATGAGTTTGATCCAAGGTATTCATATGCTTTAAATATACCTAATACCTATAAAAGGAGTCAAAAACAATGGGTAATTAGGCACATCAAGTGATTTGAAAGGTGTTTATACACCACAAAATCTCGTAAGAGAGTATGATAGTTTTAACCTTTGAATTGAAATGAGTTTGATCCAAGGTCTTCATATGCTTTAAATATACCTAATACCTATAAAAGGAGTCAAAAACAATAGGTAATTAAGCACATCAAGTGATTTGAAAGGTGTTCATACACCACAAAATCTCGTAAGAGAGTATGATAGTTTTAACCTTTGATTTTAAATGAGTTTGATTCAAGGGCTTCATATGATTTAAATATACCTAATACCTATTCAAGGAGTCAAAAACAATAGGTAATTAAGCACATCAAATGATTTGAAAGGTGTTCATACACCATAAAATCTCGTAAGAGACTATGATAGTTTTAACCTTTGATTTGAAATGAGTTTGATCCAAGGGCTTCATATGCTTTACATATACCTAATACCTATTAAAGGAGTCAAAAACAATAGGTAATTAAGCACATCAAATGATTTGAAAGGCATTCTTACACCATAAAATCTCGTAAGAGACTATGATCGTTTTAACCTTTGATTTGAAATGAGTTTGATCCAAGGTCTTCATATGCTTTAAATATACCTAATACCTATAAAAGGAGTCAAAACAATAGGTAATGAAGCACATCAATTTATTTGAAAGGTGTTCATACACCACAAAATCTCGTAAGAGACTGCGATAGTGTTAACCTTCGATTAGAAATGAGTTTGAGCAAAGGTATTCATATGCTTTAAATATACCTAATACCCATAAAAGGAGTCAAAAACAATAGTTAATTAAGCACATCAAGTGATTTGAAAGGTGTTCATACACCACAAAATCTAGTAAGAGAGTATGATCGTTTTAACCTTTGATTTGAAATTAGTTTGATCCAAGGTCTTCATATGCTTTAAATATACCTAATACCTATAAAAGGAGTAGAAAATAATAGGTAATGAAGCACATCAAGTGATTTGAAAGGTGTTCATACACCACAAAATCTCGTAAGAGACTACGATAGTTTTAACATTCGATTAGTATTGAGTTTGATCCAAGGTCTTCATATGCTTTAAATATACCCAATACCTATAAAAGGAGTCAAAAATAATAGGTAATTAAGCACATCAATTGATTTGAAAGGTGTTCATACACCACAAAATCTAGTAAGAGAGTATGATAGTTTTAACCTTTGATTTGAAATGAGTTTGATCCAAGGGCTTCATATGCTTTACATATACCTAATACCTATTAAAGGAGTCAAAAACAATAGGTAATTAAGCACATCAAATGATTTGAAAGGCATTCTTACACCACAAAATCTCGTAAGAGACTATGATAGTTTTAACCTTTGATTTGAAATGAGTTTAATCCAAGGTATTCATATGCTTTAAATTTACCTAATACCAATAAAAGGAGTCAAAAACAATAGGTAATTAAGCACATCAAATGATTTTAAAGGTGTGCATACACCACAGAATCTCGTAAGAGACTACGATAGTTTTAACATTCGATTAGTATTGAGTTTGATTCAAGTTCTTCATATGCTTTAAATATACCTAATACCTATAAAAGGAGTCAAAAACAATAGGTAATTAAGCACATCAAGTGATTTGAAAGGTGTTCATACACCACAAAATCTAGTAAGAGAGTATGATAGTTTTAACCTTTGATTTGAAATGAGTTTGATCCAAGGGCTTCATATGCTTTACATATACCTAATACCTATTAAAGGAGTAAAAAACAATAGGTAATTAAGCACATCAAATGATTTGAAAGGCATTCTTACACCACAAAATCTCGTAAGAGACTATCATCGTTTTAACCTTTGATTTGTAATGAGTTTGATCCAAGGTCTTCATATGCTTTAAATATACCTAATACCTATAAAAGGAGTCAAAAACAATAGGTAATTTATCACATCAAGTGATTTGAAAGGTGTTCATACACCACAAAATCTCGTAAGAGACTACGATAGTGTTAACCTTCGATTAGAAATGAGTTTGAGCAAAGGTCTTCATATGCTTTAAATATACCTAATACCCATAAAAGGAGTCAAAAACAATAGTTAATTAAGCACATCAAGTGATTTGAAAGGTGTTCATACACCACAAAATCTAGTAAGAGAGTATGATAGTTTTCACCTTTGATTTGAAATGAGTTTGATCCAAGGTCTTCATATGCTTTAAATATAACTAATACCTATAAAAGAAGTAAAAAACAATCGGTAATTAAGCACATCAAGTGATTTGAAAGGTGTTCATACACCACAACATCTCTTAAGAGATTATGATAGTTTTAACTTTTGATTTGAAATGAGTTTGATCCAAGGTATTCATATGCTTTAAATATACCTAATACCTATAAAAGGATTCAAAAACAATAGGTAATTAAGCACATCAAGTGATTTGAATGGTGTTCATACACCACAAAATCTAGTAAGAGAGTATGATAGTTTTAACCTTTGATTTGAAATGAGTTTGATTCAAGGGCTTCATATGATTTAAATATACCTAATACCTATTCAAGGAGTCGAAAACAATAGGTAATTAAGCACATCAAATTATCTAAAAGGTGTTCATACGCCATAAAATCTCGTAAGAGACTATGATAGTTTTAACCTTTGATTTGAAATGAGCTTGATCCAAGGGCTTCATATTGATGCATAAAGCATTTCATAAGCAAGAGCATTCGTTGGTTAAGAACCGAAGAATCAGTTTTGCTTCAAGCCTTGTTGGAACCGTACCAACAACCACCACTTTCACTAGGCTTAGAACCACCAAACTAGGCCACCAATGTCAAAGAAGAACTCTTGGTGCAACCTTGCTTTGTTAAATTTGTAACTAATCTACGTTAGTTAGCTAATTAACTCAAAGACTTGAATTAGGACAAACTGTCCAGTTTTTTTTACTCTAAGCGCACAGCTCACAGAAATGAGTTTAACTCTTAATTCATTCAACAAAGTCTAATGAAACTTCTTGCATTACAAACCTAACATATAAAGCAGTAACATACCAAAAATTCACGTCATTTGGTGATGTTTTGCTTAGGTAACAAAAGCCATATTAAACTATTACAAAAATCTGGCCAGTTTTCAGTACCTAGGTGCAATGATTGAGGGATTCTGAGAAACGAAAATGTCCTACTGCAAAAACGAAGCTAAGGTAATAAAATAGACATTCTAAGGAAAATATCCTCAAAAAATCAGCTCCAAAATCTAAAAAAAGACGGCTGCCCAGAACTGATGAAGATGGGCCCAGAATGACGCCTGATTGCTGCGGTTTTGGATACTTCTTCATGAAGCTCTCATTTCCTATAGATTCTTGCCTCCAACCCTTCACATTCTTGTTGGTGATGTATGTAAGCACACAGGTGAGTCATGTATGGTTGCCTTAGCCAAGAATAAAGCTCAAAAACATGCTCAAAACGTTCCCTAAACCAACCGTATAAAATCTGTTCTTCCAAAACAGTTTCACTAAGCTTACTTTAATGACTTAGAACTAACTAATTAAGCTATTTAATCATAATTCAAGCTTTATTACTAATACTTTATGATGTTAAGATGATCATAAGCATTAATCAACAAGGCTTAAAATAGATTAAGAAGGTGTTAAGCTTAATTAACAATTCGAAGTACTTGTTTGTTCGAAATTGGATTAAGTAAACTAATGAACTGAATCTCCTTCACCTTAATCTCTTCTTGATGACTCTTTGTTAGGAGACTTGGATTGATCATGGATGCTCCTGCATCATTCTCCCCTGGTTTGGAGAAGTCTTCTTGTAACTCGAAATCTTCTTCTAAATATGGAGCTAAATCACCCACATTGAAGGTGGCCGAAATGTTGCCCATCTCACTTGGTAGTTCTATCTTGTATGCATTGTTATTGATCTTCTCAAGCACCTTAAATGGACCATCACTTCTTGGCATCAGCTTGTTCTTCCTTCTCGATGGAAATCGTTCCTTCCTTAGGTGTAACCATACCAAATCCCCTGGCTTGTAAATGACCTCCTTTCGATGCTTGTTAGCTCGGACCTTGTAAGCTTCATTAACCTTCTCAATGCGTGCTCTAATCTGTTGGTGAAGCTTTTTCATCTCCTTTGCTTTCTCCTCTGCATCTTTGCTTTGCCTCACTTCAACTGGAATAGGTAGTAAATCAATGGGACTTAAAGGATTAACCCCATAGTTCACTTCGAATGGAGAGCACTTCGTGGCATATGTAGGTGATCTATTATAAGCAAATTCTGCATGTGCTAGCTTTAGATCCCAATCTTTCTGTGACTTGTTATCTAGAGTCCTGAGGAGAGTAGTAAGTGTCCTGTTTGTCACCTCCGTTTGACCATCAGTTTGTGGATGCGCCGTGGTACTAAAGAGGAGCTTAGTACCTAGGAGCTTCCATAAAGTCTTCCAAAAGAAACTGAGGAACTTAACATCCTTATCAGAAACAATAGTCTTCGGTACACCATGTAATCTAATGATCTCCTTGAAGTACAAATCAGCTACATGAATTGCATCATCCGTCTTGTTGCAAGCAATGAAATGAGCCATCTTTGAGAATCGATCCACCACCACCATAATAGAATCTCTTTGCCTTTGAGTCCTAGGCAAAGCTATAATGAAATCCATACTAACATCTTCCCATGGCTGATTAGGAACTGGAAGTGGAGTATAGAGCCCTTGATGAAAAGAACTCTTGGCCTTTTGACATGTAGAACATCGAGCTAGAACTGAGTGAACATCACCTGCCAGTTTTGGCCAATAAAAGTGTTCCTGCAAAACATCCACAGTTTTGTTAATACCAAAATGCCCTGCTAGGCCTCCTCCATGAACCTCCTTGATGAGCAAATCCCTTAGTGAGCACTTAGGGATACAAAGCTTATTATATCGGAAGAGAAAACCATCTAGAACCGAAAAAGCTCCATGAGAACCATCCTTGCACGCTTCTATCAATGGTGAAAAATCTGGATCATCATAATAAAGCTCCTTAATATGAGTGAAGCCAAGAACTCGAGCCTCCATTAGAGAAAGCATAGAATGCCTCCTAGATAATGCATCTGCAACCACATTAGAAACTCCAGTTTTGTACTTTAAAACAAAATCAAAAGATTGAAGGAACTCCATCCATTTGGCATGCCGTGAACTGAGCTTATGTTGTCCATTAATGTACTTCAAAGCTTGATGATCTGAATGCAACACAAACTGAGCTGGCCTAAGATAATGAGTCCAATAAGTCAAAGCACGAACAATAGCATAGAACTCTTTATCATAGGTGCTGTAGTTGAGCTTGGCATGATTGAGCTTCTCACTGAAATAGGCTATGGGACGCCCTCCTTGTTGTAAAACAGCTCCAATCCCTACGCGACTTGCATCACATTCCACTTCAAACACTTTCTTGAAATCTGGTAAGGCTAGAACAGGCGCCTCACAAAGCTTGCTTTTCAACTGATCAAATGCTTCCTGAGCTGCTGGAGTCCAAGTGAAAGAACCCCCTTTGATACATTCGGTCAGTGGAGCCAAAATAGTACTAAAACCTCTGATGAATCTCCTGTAAAAAGATGCCAATCCATGAAAACTTCGAACTTCTGTGATGGACTTTGGAATTGGCCATGATTTGATTGCCTCCACCTTGGATTCATCCATAGAAATGCCCTGAGATGAAATAATGAAGCCAAGAAAAGACACACTAGAAGTGAAGAATTCACACTTCTCCATCTTTGCATATAACTTCTTTTCCCTTAGCTTAAGGAAAACCTTCTTCAGATGAATAAGATGATCCTGTTCATTGTTGCTATACACAAGAATATCATCAAAATAAACCACAACAAATGAACCAATGAAGGGACGAAGTACCTCATGCATGAGCCTCATGAAAGTACTAGGAGCATTAGTTAAACCAAATGGCATAACACGCCACTCATATAACCCACTCTTAGTCTTAAAGGCTGTTTTCCATTCATCCCCTTCCTTGATTCGAATCTGATGATAACCACTACGCAAATCTATCTTGGAGAATATAGTAGCACCATGTAATTCATCGAGCAAATCATCAAGCCTAGGAATAGGATACCTATACTTGATGGTAATGTTGTTTATAGCCCTGCAATCTACACACATACGCATAGTTCCATCCTTCTTTGGAACCAAAATAACAGGAACAGCACATGGACTAAGACTTTCTTGCACAAACCCCTTAGCTAACAATTCAGTAATCTGTTTTTGCAACTCTTTAGCTTCTTCAGGATTACATCTATAAGCTGCCTTGTTAGGTAATGGTGCTCCAGGAACTAAGTCAATTTGATGCTCAATACCCCTACTAGGTGGTAAACCATAGGGAAGATCCTCGGGAAAAATATCACTAAAATCGTTCACTAATGGTTTAACCCAATCATGTAATTCACGAGTATTTTCATCATTTGCAGCAAATAACAACAACAAGTACATTTCCTTCCCCTTTTCAATGGCCTTATCAACTTGATATTTTTGGAGAATTAAGGATTTCTGATTTTTAGCCTTTGAATTGGAGGTTTCTTTCTTAGGCAAATTCGGACCCTTTTTGCTAGGACTAAGTATAATTTTCTTGTTTTCATGCATGAAAGTGTATGTATTAGTCCTACCATTATGTAAGGTTTCCTTATCAGATTGCCACGGCCTCCCTAAGAGAATATGACATGCATTCATAGGCACCACATCACATAAAACCTTATCATTATACGAATCACCAAAAGAGAAGCTAATTAAAGCTTGTTTTGTTACCTCCACACAGTTACCATCATTAAGCCAATGAAGCTTATATGGTTTAGGATGACTGAAGGTAGGATGATTGAGCTTCTCCACCATAGAACTCGAAGCTACATTAGTGCAACTCCCACCATCAATAATCATGGAACAAATCTTGCCCTTGATTAAGCATTTCGTCTGAAAAATCTGGTCTCGTTGAGATGGTATAGCTTCGGCTTCTTTGGAGTGAAGGACCCTCCTTAGAACCAAGCTAAGATGATCATCTCCTTCCACTTCATCAACAAGAACATCATCATTGCATTCATCCTCCTTTTCAGATTCTTTTTCGTGCTCCTCTTGATCTTTAAGGGCATCTTCTATGTTTTTAATGTCTAGTAAGGTCATTACCCTTCTGTTTGGGCATTGTGCTTGATAATGACCATAACCATGACACTTAAAACATTTGACATCGTCCTTCTTGGAAGAACTTTCAGCAACTTTCTTCCCTTTATCAAGAAATTTCGAACCAGCTTCACTTTTAGGTGTAAATGGAGATGTCGAAGTAGGCTTTACATACGAACTAGAACCTCCTTTAGCATAAGAAGTTCCTTTGCTAAATACCTTCTTCTTCTTGTCTTTTTGATGCTTTTCCACCTTAAGAGCCAACCTGAAAAGTTCATCTAAAGTAGAATAAGATTGAAGCTCAAGCTTCTTTTGAATGTCACGATCTAGGCCCTTCACAAAACGAGCCATGGTCTGCTCTTCCCTTTCTTGAACATCCAATTTCATCATCAACTTCTCATATTCATGGATGTAGGTCTCGACATTCTTGGTACCTTGGAACAAATCAGAAAGTTGGTTATATAAATCAAGAGTGTAAGTGGAGGGGAGAAACTTAGCTTCCATCTTCTTTTTCAGTTTCTTCCAGCTCTTGATTTTCGGCTTATGCTTCCTTTCTCTAGCAAGAGCAACGTTTTCCCACCAAAGGGATGCATAACCCTTTAGCTTAGTGATAGCCAACTTGAAAGATTTCGAATCATCATACTCCTTTAGCTCGAAAATCCTATTACATCTCGAAACCCATTCCAAATAAGCATCCGGATTAAGGTTTCCATCAAATTCTGGAACATCTAACTTGATGTCTCGAAAATCATCTTGTTTTCGTGGCCTCCTTCTTTGATTAGAAGTTTGTGATTGTACTTCTTCACTAGAGTCATAAACAACCTCATTCTCATCTTCAAAGTGCCTCCTTTCATGAACTTCTCTTCGAACTCCAACACTAGAACTTCGAAAAGCTGCCATGAGATTTGCCATTTGCTCACTAATTGTAGCCATTTGATTCTCAAGGCCAACTAACCTTGCTTCATTCAATGTCATGCCCCTTCTAAACTGATTTGGATCTTCACCACCACTCATTTTAACAACCACTAAGTTGTATCAAAGATTAGAGGTGAAAAGAGAAGAAAAGAGATGTGTTTGGGCTTAGAATTGATTTTGGTTTTGGGGGGGATAAGTGTATGAGTTTAGGAAATGATTATGGGATGATTAGAGGGTTAAAAGAATGCTCTTAAACTAACCAAAGCTCTGATACCAAATGATGCATAAAGCATTTCATAAGCAAGAGCATTCGTTGGTTAAGAACCGAAGAATCAGTTTTGCTTCAAGCCTTGTTGGAACCATACCAACAACCACCACTTTCACTAGCCTTAGAACCACCAAACTAGGCCACCAATGTCAAAGAAGAACTCTTGGTGCAACCTTGCTTTGTTAAATTAGTAACTAATCTACATTAGTTAGCTAATTAACTCAAAGACTTGAATTAGGACAAACTGTCCAGTTTTTTTACTCTAAGCGCACAGCTCAAAGAAATGAGTATAACTCTTAATTCATTCAACAAAGTATAATGAAACTTCTTGCATTACAAACCTAACATATAAAGCAGTAACATACCAAAAATTCACGTCATTTGGTGATGTTTTGCTTAGGTAACAAAAGCCATATTAAACTATTACAAAAATCTGGCCAGTTTTCAGTACCTAGGTGCAATGATTGAGGGATTCTGAGAAACGAAAATGTCCTACTGCAAAAACGAAGCTAAGGTAATAAAATAGACATTCTAAGGAAAATATCCTCAAAAAATCAGCTCCAAAAGCTAAAAAAAGACGGCTGCCCAAAACTGATGAAGATGGGCCCAGAATGACGCCTGATTGCTGCGGTTTTGGATACTTCTTCATGAAGCTCTCATTTCCTATTGATTCTTGCCTCCAACCCTTCACATGCTTGTTGGTGATGTATGTAAGCACACAGGTGAGTCATGTATGGTTGCCTTAGCCAAGAATAAAGCTAAAAAACATGCTCAAAACGTTCCCTAAACCAACCGTATAAAATTTGTTCTTCCAAAACAGTTTCACTAAGCTTACTTTAATGACTTAGAACTAACTAATTAAGCTATTTAATCATAATTCAAGCTTTATTACTAATACTTTATGATGTTAAGATGATCATAAGCATTAATCAACACGGCTTAAAATAGATTAAGAAGGTGTTAAGCTTAATTAACAATTCGAAGTACTTGTTTGTTTGAAATTGGATTAAGTAAACTAATGAACTGAATCTCCTTCACCTTAATCTCTTCTTGATGACTCTTTGTTAGGAGACTTGGATTGATCATGGATGCTCCTGCATCACATATGCTTTACATAAACCTAATACCTATAAAAGGAGTAAAAAACAATAGGTAATTAAGCACATCAAATGATTTGAAACGTGTTCATATACCACAAAATCTCGTAAGAGACTACGATAGTTTTAACCTTCGATTAGAAATGAGTCTGATCCAAGGTCTTCATATGCTTTAAATATACCTAACACCTATAAAAGGAGTCAAAAACAATAGGTAATTAAGCACATCAAGTGATTTGAAAGGTGTTCATACACCACAAAATCTAGTAAGAGAGTATGATAGTTGTAACCTTTGATTTGAAATGAGTTTGATCCAAGGTCTTCATTTGCTTTAAATATACCTAATACCTATAAAAGGAGTCAAAAACAATAGGTAATTAAGAACATCAAGTGATTTGAAAGGTTTTCATACACCACAAAATCTAGAAAGAGAGTATGATAGTTTTAACCTTTGATTTGAAATGAGTTTGATCCAAGGTCTTCATATGCTTTAAATATACCTAATACCTATAAACGGAGTAAAAAACAATAGGTAATTAGGCACATCAAGTGATTTGAAAGGTGTTCATACACCACAAAATCTCATAAGAGAGTATGATAGTTTTAACCTTTGATTTGAAATGAGTTTGATCCAAGGTCTATGCTTTAAATATACCTAATACCTATAAAAGGAGTCAAAAACAATAGGTAATTAAGCACATCAAGTGATTTGAAAGGTGTTCATACACCACCAAATCTCGTAAGAGAGTATGATAGTTTTAACCTTTGATTTGAAATGAGTTTGATTCAAGGGCTTCATATGATTTAAATATACCTAATACCTATTCAAGGAGTCAAAAACAATAGGTAATTAAGCACATCAAATGATTTGGAAGGTGTTCATACACCATAAAATCTCGTAAGAGACTATGATAGTTTTAACCTTTGATTTGAAATGAGTTTGATCCAAGGGCTTCATATGCTTTACATATACCTAATACCTATTAAAGGAGTCAAAAATAATAGGTAATTAAGCACATCAAATGATTTGAAAGGCATTCTTACACCACAAAATCTCGTAAGAGACTATGATCGTTTTAACCTTTGATTTGAAATGAGTTTGATCCAAGGTCTTCATATGCTTTAAATATACCTAATACCTATAAAAGGAGTCAAAAACAATAGGTAATGAAGCACATCAAGTGATTTGAAAGGTGTTCGTACAACACAAAATCTCGTAAGAGACTACGATAGTGTTAACCTTCGATTAGAAATGAGTTTGAGCAAAGATCTTCATATGATTTAAATATACCTAATACCTATCCAAGAAGTCAAAAACAATAGGTAAGTAAGCACATCAAATGATTTCAAAGGTGTTCATACACCACAAATTCTCGTAAGAGAGTATGATAGTTTTAACCTTTAATTTGAAATGAGTTTGATCCAAGGTCTTCATATGCTTTAAATATACTTAATACCTATAAAAGGGGTCAAAAATAAAAGGTAATTAAGCACATCAAGTGATTTGAAAGATGTTCATAAACCACAAAATCTCGTAAGAGACAATGATGGTTTTAACCTTTGATTTAAAATGAGTTTGATCCAATGACTTCATATGCTTTACATATACCTAATACCTATAAAAGTAATAAAAAATAAAAGGTAATTAAGCACATCAAGTGAATTGAAAAGTGTTCATACACCACAAAATCTCGTAAGAGACTATGATAGTTTTAACCTTTGATTTGAAATGAGTTTAATCCAAGGTATTCATATGCTTTAAATTTACCTAATACCTATAAAAGGAGTGAAAAACAATAGGTAATTAAGCACATCAAATGATTTTAAAGGTGTGCATACACCACAAAATCTCGTAAGAGACTACGATAGTTTTAACATTCGATTAGAAATGAGTTTGATCCAAGTTCTTCATATGCTTTAAATATACCTAATACCTATAAAAGGAGTCAAAAACAATAGGTAATTAAGCACATCAAGTGATTTGAAAGGTGTTCATACACCACAAAACCTAGTAAGAGAGTATGATAGTTTAACCTTTGATTTGAAATGAGTTTGATCCAAGGGCTTCATATGCTTTACATATACCTAATACCTATTAAAGGAGTCAAAAACAGTAGGTAATTAAGCACATCAAATGATTTGAAAGGCATTCTTACACCACAAAATCTCGTAAGAGACTATCATCGTTTTAACCTTTGATTTGAAATGAGTTTGATCCAAGGTCTACATATGCTTTAAATATACCTAATACCTATAAAAGGAGTAAAAGACAATAGGTAATGAAGCACATCAAGTGATTTGAAAGGTGTTCATACACCACAAAATCTCGTAAGAGACTACGATAGTGTTAACCTTCGATTAGAAATGAGTTTGAGCAAAGGTCCTCATAAGCTTTAAATATACCTAATACCCATAAAAGGAGTCAAAAACAATAGTTAATTAAGCACATCAAGTGATTTGAAAGGTGTTCATACACCACAAAATCTAGTAAGAGAGTATGATAGTTTTCACCTTTGATTTGAAATGAGTTTGATCCAAGGTCTTCATATGCTTTAAATATACCTAATACCTATAAAAGAAGTAAAAAACAATCGGTAATTAAGCACATCAAGTGATTTGAAAGGTGTTCAAACACCACAACATCTCTTAAGAGATTATGATAGTTTTAACTTTTGATTTGAAATGAGTTTGATCCAAGGTATTCATATGCTTTAAATATACCTAATACCTATAAAAGGATTCAAAAACAATAGGTAATTAAGCACATCAAGTGATTTGAATGGTGTTCATACACCACAAAATCTAGTAAGAGAGTATGATAGTTTTAACCTTTGATTTGAAATGAGTTTGATTCTAGGGCTTCATATGATTTAAATAAACCTAATACCTATTCAAGGAGTCGAAAACAATAGGTAATTAAGCACATCAAATAATCTAAAAGGTGTTCATACGCCATAAAATCTCGTAAGAGACTATGATAGTTTTAACCTTTGATTTGAAATGAGTTTGATCCAAGGGCTTCATATGCTTTAGATAAACCTAATACCTATAAAAGGAGTAAAAAACAATAGGTAATTAAGCACATCAAATGATTTGAAACGTGTTCATATACCACAAAATCTCGTAAGAGACTACGATAGTTTTAACCTTCGATTAGAAATGAGTCTGATCCAAGGTCTTCATATGCTTTAAATATACCTAACACCTATAAAAGGAGTCAGAAACAATAGGTAATTAAGCACATCAAGTGATTTGAAAGGTGTTCATACACCACAAAATCTAGTAAGAGAGTATGATAGTTGTAACCTTTGATTTGAAATGAGTTTGATCCAAGGTCTTCATTTGCTTTAAATATACCTAATACCTATAAAAGGAGTCAAAAACAATAGGTAATTAAGCACATCAAGTGATTTGAAAGGTTTTCATACACCACATAATCTAGAAAGAGAGTATGATAGTTTTAATCTTTGATTTGAAATGAGTTTGATCCAAGGTCTTCATATGCTTTAAATATACCTAATACCTATAAAAGGAGTCAAAAACAATAGGTAATTAGGCACATCAAGTGATTTGAAAGGTGTTCATACACCACAAAATCTCATAAGAGAGTATGATAGTTTTAACCTTTGATTTGAAATGAGTTTGATCCAAGGTCTATGCTTTAAATATACCTAATACCTATAAAAGGAGTCAAAAACAATTGGTAATTAAGCACATCAAGTGATTTGAAAGGTGTTCATACACCACCAAATCTCGTAAGAGACTATGATAGTTTTAACCTTTGATTTGAAATGAGTTTGATCCAAGGGCTTCATATGCTTTACATATACCTAATACCTATTACAGGAGTCAAAAATAATAGGTAATTAAGCACATCAAATGATTTATAAGGAATTCTTACACCACAAAATCTAGTAAGAGACTATGATCGTTTTAACCTTTGATTTGAAATGAGTTTGATCCAAGGTCTCCATATGCTTTAAATATACCTAATACCTATAAAAGGAGTAAAAAACAATAGGTAATGAAGCACATCAAATGATTTGAAAGGTGTTCATACACCACAAAATCTCGTAAGAGACTACGATAGTGTTAACCTTCGATTAGAAATGAGTATGGGCAAAGATCTTCATATGCTTTAAATATACCTAATACCCATAAAAGGAGTCAAAAACAATAGTTAATTAAGCACATCAAGTGATTTGAAAGGTGTTCATACACCACAAAATCTAGTAAGAGAGTATGATAGTTTTAACCTTTGATTTGAAATGAGTTTGATCACAGGTCTTCATATGCTTTAAATATACCTAATACCTATAAAAGAAGTAAAAAACAATCGGTAATTAAGCACATCTAGTGATTTGAAAGGTGTTCATACACCACAAAATCTCGTAAGAGATTATGATAGTTTTAACTTTTGATTTGAAATGAGTTTGATCCAAGGTCTTCATATGCTTTAAATATACCTAATACCTATAAAAGGATTCAAAAACAATAGGTAATTAAGCACATCAAGTGATTTGAAAGGTGTTCATACACCACAAAATCTAGTAAGAGAGTATTATAGTTTTAACCTTTGATTTGAAATGAGTTTGATTCAAGGGCTTCATATGATTTAAATATACCTAATACCTATTCAAGGAGTCGAAAACAATAGGTAATTAAACACATTAAATTATTTGAAAGGGCTTCATACACCATAAAATCACGTAAGAGACTATGATTGTTTTAACCTTTGATTTGAAATGAGTTTGATCCAAGGTCTTCATATGCTTTAAATATACCTAATACCTATAAAAGGAGTCAAAAACAATAGGTAATGAAGAACATCAAGTGATTTGAAATATGTTCATACACCACAAAATCTCGTAAGAGACTACGATAGTGTTAACCTTCGATTAGAAATGAGTTTGAGCAAAGGTCTTCATATGCTTTAAATATACCTAATACCTATAAAAGGAGTCAAAAACAATAGTTAATTAAGCACATCAAGTGATTTGAAAGTTGTTCATACACCACAAAATCTAGTAAGGGAGTATGATAGTTTTAACCTTTGATTTGAAATGAGTTTGATCCAAGGTCTTCATATGCTTTAAATATACCTAATACCTATAAAAGGAGTCAAAAACAATAGGTAATGAAGCACATCAAGTGATTTGAAAGGTGTTCGTACACCACAAAATCTCGTAAGAGACTACGATAGTGTTAACCTTCGATTAGAAATGAGTTTGAGCAAAGATCTTCATATGCTTTAAATATACCTAATACCTATCCAAGAAGTCAAAAACAATAGGTAAGTAAGCACATCAAATGATTTCAAAGGTGTTCATACACCACAAATTCTCGTAAGAGAGTATGATAGTTTTAACCTTTAATTTGAAATGAGTTTGATCCAAGGTCTTCATATGCTTTAAATATACTTAATACCTATAAAAGGGGTCAAAAATAAAAGGTAATTAAGCACATCAAGTGATTTGAAAGATGTTCATAAACCACAAAATCTCGTAAGAGACTATGATGGTTTTAACCTTTGATTTAAAATGAGTTTGATCCAACGACTTCATATGCTTTACATATACCTAATACCTATAAAAGTAATAAAAAATAAAAGGTAATTAAGCACATCAAGTGAATTGAAAAGTGTTCATACACCACAAAATCTCGTAAGAGACTATGATAGTTTTAACCTTTGATTTGAAATGAGTTTAATCCAAGGTATTCATGTGCTTTAAATTTACCTAATACCTATAAAAGGAGTCAAAAACAATAGGTAATTAAGCACATCAAATGATTTTAAAGGTGTGCATACACCACAAAATCTCGTAAGAGACTACGATAGTTTTAACATTCGATTAGAAATGAGTTTGATCCAAGTTCTTCATATGCTTTAAATATACCTAATACCTATAAAAGGAGTCAAAAACAATAGGTAATTAAGCACATCAAGTGATTTGAAAGGTGTTCATACACCACAAAATCTAGTAAGAGAGTATGATAGTTTAACCTTTGATTTGAAATGAGTTTGATCCAAGGGCTTCATATGCTTTCCATATACCTAATACCTATTAAAGGAGTCAAAAACAATAGGTAATTAAGCACATCAAATGATTTGAAAGGCATTCTTACACCACAAAATCTCGTTAGAGACTATCATCGTTTTAACCTTTGATTTGAAATGAGTTTGATCCAAGGTCTACATATGCTTTAAATATACCTAATACCTATAAAAGGAGTAAAAAACAATAGGTAATGAAGCACATCAAGTGATTTGAAAGGTGTTCATACACCACAAAATCTCGTAAGAGACTACGATAGTGTTAACCTTCGATTAGAAATGAGTTTGAGCAAAGGTCTTCATAAGCTTTAAATATACCTAGTACCCATAAAAGGAGTCAAAAACAATAGTTAATTAAGCACATCAAGTGATTTGAAAGGTGTTCATACACCACAAAATCTAGTAAGAGAGTATGATAGTTTTCACCTTTGATTTGAAATGAGTTTGATCCATGGTCTTCATATGCTTTAAATATACCTAATACCTATAAAAGAAGTAAAAAACAATCGGTAATTAAGCACATAAAGTGATTTGAAAGGTGTTCATACACCACAACATCTCTTAAGAGATTATGATAGTTTTAACTTTTGATTTGAAATGAGTTTGATCCAAGGTATTCATATGCTTTAAATATACCTAATACCAATAAAAGGATTCAAAAACAATAGGTAATTAAGCACATCAAGTGATTTGAAAGGTGTTCATACACCACAAAATCTAGTAAGAGAGTATTATAGTTTTAACCTTTGATTTGAAATGAGTTTGATTCAAGGGCTTCATATGATTTAAATATACCTAATACCTATTCAAGGAGTCGAAAACAATAGGTAATTAAACACATTAAATTATTTGAAAGGTGTTCATACACCATAAAATCACGTAAGAGACTATGATAGTTTTAACCTTTGATTTTAAATGAGTTTGATCCAAGGGCTTCATATGCTTTACATATACCTAATACCTATTAAAGGAGTCAAAAACAATTGGTAATTAAGCACATCAAATGATTTGAAAGGCATTCTTACACCACAAAATCTCGTAAGAGACTATGATTGTTTTAACCTTTGATTTGAAATGAGTTTGATCCAAGGTCTTCATATGCTTTAAATATACCTAATACCTATAAAAGGAGTCAAAAACAATAGGTAATGAAGAACATCAAGTGATTTGAAATGTGTTCATACACCACAAAATCTCGTAAGAGACTACGATAGTGTTAACCTTCGATTAGAAATGAGTTTGAGCAAAGGTCTTCATATGCTTTAAATATACCTAATACCTATAAAAGGAGTCAAAAACAATAGTTAATTAAGCACATCAAGTGATTTGAAAGTTGTTCATACACCACAAAATCTAGTAAGGGAGTATGATAGTTTTAACCTTTGATTTGAAATGAGTTTGATCCAAGGTCTTCATATGCTTTAAATATACCTAATACCTATAAAAGAAGTAAAAAACAATAGGTAATTAAGCACATCAAGTGATTTGAAAGGTGTTAATACACCACAAAATCTCGTAAGAGAGTATGATAGTTTTAACCTTTGATTTGAAATGAGTTTGATCCAAGGTCTTCATATGCTTTAAATATACCTAATACCTATAAAAGGAGTCAAAAACAATAGGTAATTAAGCACATCAAGTGATTTGAAAGGTGTTCATACACCACAAAATCTCGTAAGAGAGTATGATAGTTTTAACCTTTGATTTGAAATGAGTGTTATTCAAGGGCTTCATATGATTTAAATATACCTAATACCTATAAAAGGAGTCAAAAACAATAGGTAATTAAGCACATCAAATGATTTGAAAGGTGTTCATACACCATAAAATCTCGTAAGAGACTATGATAGTTTTAACCTTTGATTTGAAATGAGTTTTTACCAAAGGGCTTCATATACTTAAAATATACCTAATACCTATAAAAGGTGTAAAAAACAATAGGTAATTAAGCACATCAAATGATTTGAAACGTGTTCATATACCACAAAATCTCGTAAGAGACTACGATAGTTTTAACCTTCGATTAGAAATGAGTCTGATCCAAGGTCTTCATATGCTTTAAATATACCTAACACCTATAAAAGGAGTCAAAAACAATAGGTAATGAAGAACATCAAGTGATTTGAAATGTGTTCATACACCACAAAATCTCGTAAGAGACTACGATAGTGTTAACCTTCGATTAGAAATGAGTTTGAGCAAAGGTCTTCATATGCTTTAAATATACCTAATACCTATAAAAGGAGTCAAAAACAATAGTTAATTAAGCACATCAAGTGATTTGAAAGTTGTTCATACACCACAAAATCTAGTAAGGGAGTATGATAGTTTTAACCTTTGATTTGAAATGAGTTTGATCCAAGGTCTTCATATGCTTTAAATATACCTAATACCTATAAAAGAAGTAAAAAACAATAGGTAATTAAGCACATCAAGTGATTTGAAAGGTGTTCATACACCACAAAATCTCGTAAGAGAGTATGATAGTTTTAACCTTTGATTTGAAATGAGTTTGATCCAAGGTCTTCATATGCTTTAAATATACCTAATACCTATAAAAGGAGTCAAAAACAATAGGTAATTAAGCACATCAAGTGATTTGAAAGGTGTTCATACACCACAAAATCTCGTAAGAGAGTATGATAGTTTTAACCTTTGATTTGAAATGAGTGTTATTCAAGGGCTTCATATGATTTAAATATACCTAATACCTATAAAAGGAGTCAAAAACAATAGGTAATTAAGCACATCAAATGATTTGAAAGGTGTTCATACACCATAAAATCTCGTAAGAGACTATGATAGTTTTAACCTTTGATTTGAAATGAGTTTTTACCAAAGGGCTTCATATACTTAAAATATACCTAATACCTATAAAAGGTGTAAAAAACAATAGGTAATTAAGCACATCAAATGATTTGAAACGTGTTCATATACCACAAAATCTCGTAAGAGACTACGATAGTTTTAACCTTCGATTTGAAATGAGTTTGATCCAAGGTCTTCATATGCTTTAAATATACCTAATACCTATAAAAGGAGTCAAAAACAATTGGTAATTAAGCACATCAAATGATTTGAAAGGTGTTCATACACCACAAAATCTAGTAAGAGAGTATGATAGTTTTAACCTTTGATTTGAAATGAGTTTGATCCAAGGTCTACATATGCTTTAAATACACCTAATACCTATACAAGGAGTCAAAAACAATAGGTAATTAAGCACATCAAATGATTTGAAAGGTGTTCAAACACCATAAAATCTCGTAAGAGAGTATGATAGTTTTAACCTTTGATTTGAAATGAGTTTGATCCAAGGTCTTCATATGCTTTAAATATACCTAATACCTATATAAGGAGTCAAAAACAATAGGTAATTAGGCACATCAAATGATTTGAAAGGTGTTCATACACCACAAAATCTCATAAGAGACTATGATAGTTTTAACCTTTGATTTGAAATGAGTTTGATCCAAAGGCTACATATGATTTAAATATACCTAATACGTATTAAAGGAGTCAAAAACAATAGGAAATTAAGCACATCAAGTGATTTGAAAGGTGTTCATACACCACAAAATCTCGTAAGAGACTATGATAGTTTTAACCTTTGATCTGAAATCAGTTTTATCCAAGGGCTTCATATGCTTTAGATATACCTAATACCAATAAAAGGAGTAAAAAACAATAGGTAATTATGCACTTCAAATGATTTGTAAGGTGTTCATACACCACAAAATCTCGTAAGAGAGTATGATAGTTTTAACCTTTGATTTAAAATGAGTTTCATCCATGGTCTTCATATGCTTTAAATATACCTAATACCTATAAAAGGAGTTAAAAACAATAGGTAATTAAGCACATCAAATGATTTGAAAGGTGTTCAAACACCACAAAATCTCGTAAGAGAGTATGTTAGTTTTAACCTTTTGTTTGAAATGAGTTTGATCCAAGGTCTTCATATGCTTTAAATAAACCTAATACCAATTCAAGGAGTCAAAAACAATAGGTAATTAAGCACTTCAAATGATTTGAAAGGTGTTCATACACCACAAAATATCGTAAGACAGTATGATACTTTTAACCTTTGATTTAAAATGAGTTTGATCCAAGGTCTTCATATGCTTTAAATATACCTAATACCTATAAAAGGAGTAAAAAACCATAGGTAATTAAGCACATCAAATGATTTGAAAGGTGTTCATACACCAAAAAATCTCGTAAGAGACTATGATAGTTTTAACCTTTGATTTGAAATGAGTTTGATCCAAAGGCTACATATGATTTAAATATACCTAATACGTATTCAAGGAGTCAAAAACAATAGGTAATTAAGCATATCAAGTGATTTGAAAGGTGTTCATACACCACAAAATCTCGTAAGAGACTATGACAGTTTTAACCTTTGATTTGAAATCAGTTTTATCCAAGGGCTTCATATGCTTTAGATATACCTAATACCAATAAAAGGAGTAAAAAACAATAGGTAATTAAGCACTTCAAATGATTTGAAAGGTGTTCATTCACCACAAAATCTCGTAGGAGAGTATGATAGTTTTAACCTTTGATTTAAAATGAGTTTGATCCAAGGTCTTCATATGCTTTAAATATACCTAATACCTATAAATGGAGTCAAAAACAATAGGTAATTAAGCACATCAAATGATTTGAAAGGTGTTCAAACACCACAAAATCTCGTAAGAGAGTATGTTAGTTTTAACCTTTTGTTTGAAATGAGTTTGATCCAAGGTCTTCATATGCTTTAAATATACCTAATACCAATTCAAGGAGTCAAAAACAATAGGTAATTAAACACTTCAAATGATTTGAAAAGTGTTCATACACCACAAAATATCGTAAGACAGTATGATACTTTTAACCTTTGATTTAAAATGAGTTTGATCCAAGGTCTTCATATGCTTTAAATATACCTAATACCTATAAAAGGAGTAAAAAACAATAGGTAATTAAGCACATCAAATGATTTGAAAGGTGTTCATACACCAAAAAATCTCGTAAGAGACTATGATAGTTTTAACCTTTGATTTGAAATGAGTTTGATCCAAAGGCTACATATGATTTAACTATACCTAATACGTATTCATGGAGTCAAAAACAATAGGTAATTAAGCACATCAAGTGATTTGAAAGGTGTTCATACACCACAAAATCTCGTAAGAGACTATGATAGTTTTAACCTTTGATTTGAAATCAGTTTTATCCAAGGGCTTCATATGCTTTAGATATACCTAATACCAATAAAAGGAGTAAAAAACAATAGGTAATTAAGCACTTCAAATGATTTGAAAGGTGTTCATTCACCACAAAATCTCGTAAGAGAGTATGATAGTTTTAACCTTTGATTTAAAATGAGTTTGATCCAAGGTCTTCATATGCTTTAAATATACCTAATACCTATAAATGGAGTCAAAAACAATAGGTAATTAAGCACATCAAATGATTTGAAAGGTGTTCAAACACCACAAAATCTCGTAAGAGAGTATGATAGTTTTAACCTTTGTTTGAAATGAGTTTGATCCAAGGTCTTCATATGCTTTAAATATACCTAATACCAATTCAAGGAGTCAAAAACAATAGGTAATTAAGCACATCAAATGATTTGAAAGATGTTCATACACCACAAAATCTCGTAAGACAGTATGACACTTTTAACCTTTCATATAAAATGAGTTTGATCCAAGGTCTTCATATGCTTTAAATATACCTAATACCTATAAAAGGAGTAAAAAAATATAGGTAATTAAGCACATCAAATGATTTGAAAGGTGTTCATACACCACAAAATCTCGTAAGAGACTATGATAGTTTTAACCTTTGATTTGAAATCAGTTTTATCCAAGGGCTTCATATGCTTTAGATATACCTAATACCAATAAAAGGAGTAAAAAACAATAGGTAATTAAGCACTTCAAATGATTTGAAAGGTGTTCATTCACCACAAAATCTCGTAAGAGAGTATGATAGTTTTAACCTTTGATTTAAAATGAGTTTGATCCAAGGTCTTCATATGCTTTAAATATACCTAATACCTATCAATGGAGTCAAAAACAATAGGTAATTAAGCACATCAAATGATTTGAAAGGTGTTCAAACACCACAAAATCTCGTAAGAGAGTATGATAGTTTTAACCTTTTGTTTGAAATGAGTTTGATCCAAGGTCTTCATATGCTTTAAATATACCTAATACCAATTCAAGGAGTCAAAAACAATAGGTAATTAAGCACTTCAAATGATTTGAAAGATGTTCATACACCACAAAATCTCGTAAGACAGTATGACACTTTTAACCTTTGATATAAAATGAGTTTGATCCAAGGTCTTCATATGCTTTAAATATACCTAATACCTATAAAACGAGTAAACAACAATAGGTAATTAAGCACATCAAATGATTTGAAAGGTGTTCATACACCACAAAATCTCGTAAGAGACTATGATAGTTTTAACCTTTGATTTGAAATGAGTTTTATCCAAGGGCTTCATATGCTTTAGATATACCTAATACCTATAAAAGGAGTAAAAAACAATAGGTAATTAAGCACATCAAATGATTTAAAAGGTGTTCATACACCACAAAATCTCGTAAGAGACTATGATAGTTTTAACCTTCGATTTGAAATGAGTTTGATCCAAGGGCTTTATATGATTTAAATATACCTAATACCTATTCAAGGAGAGAAAAACAATAGGTAATTAAGCACATTAAATGATTTGAAAGGTGTTCAAACACCACAAAATCTCGTAAGAGAGTATGATAGTTTTAACCTTTGATTTAAAATGAGTTTGATCCAAGGTCTTCTTATGCTTTAAATATACCTAATACCTATAAAAGGACTCAAAAACAATTGGTAATTAAGCACATCAAATGATTTGAAAGGTGTTCAAACACCACAAAATCTCGTAAGAGAGTATGATAGTTTTAACCTTTGATTTGAAATGAGTTTGATCCAAGGTCTACATATGCTTTAAATACACCTAATACCTATACAAGGAGTCAAAAACAATAGGTAATTAAGCACATCAAATGATTTGAAAGGTGTTCAAACACCATAAAATCTCGTAAGAGAGTATGATAGTTTTAACCTTTGATTTGAAATGAGTTTGATCCAAGGTCTTCATATGATTTAAATATACCTAATACCTATTCAAGGAGTCAAAAACAGTAGGTAATTAAGCACTTCAAATGATTTGAAAGGTGTTCATACACCACAAAATCTCGTAAGAGACTATGATAGTTTTAACCTTTGATTTGAAATGAGTTTGATCCAAAGGCTACATATGATTTAAATATACCTAATACGTATTCAAGGAGTCAAAAACAATAGGTAATTAAGCACATCAAGTGATTTGAAAGGTGTTCATACACCACAAAATCTCGTAAGAGACTATGATAGTTTTAACCTTTGATTTGAAATCAGTTTTATCCAAGGGCTTCATATGCTTTAGATATACCTAATACCAATAAAAGGAGTAAAAAACAATAGGTAATTATGCACTTCAAATGATTTGAAAGGTGTTCATACACCACAAAATCTCGTAAGAGAGTATGATAGTTTTAACCTTTGATTTAAAATGAGTTTCATCCAAGGTCTTCATATGCTTTAAATATACCTAATACCTATAAATGCAGTTAAAAACAATAGGTAATTAAGCACATCAAATGATTTGAAAGGTGTTCAAACACCACAAAATCTCGTAAGAGAGTATGTTAGTTTTAACCTTTTGTTTGAAATGAGTTTGATCCAAGGTCTTCATATGCTTTAAATATACCTAATACCAATTCAAGGAGTCAAAAACAATAGGTAATTAAGCACTTCAAATGATTTGAAAGGTGTTCATACACCACAAAATATCGTAAGACAGTATGATAGTTTTAACCTTTGATTTAAAATGAGTTTGATCCAAGGTCTTCATATGCTTTAAATATACCTAATACCTATAAAAGGAGTAAAAAACCATAGGTAATTAAGCACAACAAATGATTTGAAAGGTGTTCATACACCAAAAAATCTCGTAAGAGACTATGATAGTTTTAACCTTTGATTTGAAATGAGTTTGATCCAAAGGCTACATATGATTTAAATATACCTAATACGTATTCAAGGAGTCAAAAACAATAGGTAATTAAGCACATCAAGTGATTTGAAAGGTGTTCATACACCACAAAATCTCGTAAGAGACTATGATAGTTTTAACCTTTGATTTGAAATCAGTTTTATCCAAGGGCTTCATATGCTTTAGATATACCTAATACCAATAAAAGGGGTAAAAAACAATAGGTAATTAAGCACTTCAAATGATTTGAAAGGTGTTCATTCACACAAAATCTCTTAAGAGAGTATGATAGTTTTAACCTTTGATTTAAAATGAGTTTGATCCAAGGTCTTCATATGCTTTAAATATACCTAATACCTATAAATGGAGTCAAAAACAATAGGTAATTAAGCACATCAAATGATTTGAAAGGTGTTCAAACACCACAAAATCTCGTAAGAGAGTATGTTAGTTTTAACCTTTTGTTTGAAATGAGTTTGATCCAAGGTCTTCATATGCTTTAAATATACCTAATACCAATTCAAGGAGTCAAAAACAATAGGTAATTAAACACTTCAAATGATTTGAAAGGTGTTCATACACCACAAAATATCGTAAGACAGTATGATACTTTTAACCTTTGATTTAAAATGAGTTTGATCCAAGGTCTTCATATGCTTTAAATATACCTAATACCTATAAAAGGAGTAAAAAACAATAGGTAATTAAGCACTTCAAATGATTTGAAAGGTGTTCATACACCAAAAAATCTCGTAAGAGACTATGATAGTTTTAACCTTTGATTTGAAATGAGTTTGATCCAAAGGCTACATATGATTTAACTATACCTAATACGTATTCATGGAGTCAAAAACAATAGGTAATTAAGCACATCAAGTGATTTGAAAGGTGTTCATACACCACAAAATCTCGTAAGAGACTATGATAGTTTTAACCTTTGATTTGAAATCAGTTTTATCCAAGGGCTTCATATGCTTTAGATATACCTAATACCAATAAAAGGAGTAAAAAACAATAGGTAATTAAGCACTTCAAATGATTTGAAAGGTGTTCATTCACCACAAAATCTCGTAAGAGAGTATGATAGTTTTAACCTTTGATTTAAAATGAGTTTGATCCAAGGTCTTCATATGCTTTAAATATACCTAATACCTATAAATGGAGTCAAAAACAATAGGTAATTAAGCACATCAAATGATTTGAAAGGTGTTCAAACACCACAAAATCTCGTAAGAGAGTATGATAGTTTTAACCTTTTGTTTGAAGTGAGTTTGATCCAAGGTCTTCATATGCTTTAAATATACCTAATACCAATTCAAGGAGTCAAAAACAATAGGTAATTAAGCACTTCAAATGATTTGAAAGATGTTCATACACCACAAAATCTCGTAAGATAGTATGACACTTTTAACCTTTGATATAAAATGAGTTTGATCCAAGGTCTTCATATGCTTTAAATATACCTAATACCTATAAAAGGAGTAAAAAACAATAGGTAATTAAGCACATCAAATGATTTGAAAGGTGTTCATACACCACAAAATCTCGTAAGAGACTATGATAGTTTTAACCTTTGATTTGAAATGAGTTTTATCCAAGGGCTTCATATGCTTTAAATATACCTAATACCTATAAAAGGAGTAAAAAACAATAGGTAATTAAGCACATCAAATGATTTAAAAGGTGTTCATACACCACAAAATCTCGTAAGAGACTATGATAGTTTTAACCTTCGATTTGAAATGAGTTTGATCCAAAGGCTTTATATGATTTAAATATACCTAATACCTATTCAAGGAGAGAAAAACAATAGGTAATTAAGCACATTAAATGATTTGAAAGGTGTTCAAACACCACAAAATCTCGTAAGAGAGTATGATAGTTTTAACCTTTGATTTAAAATGAGTTTGATCCAAGGTCTTCATATGCTTTAAATATACCTAATACCTATAAAAGGACTCAAAAACAATTGGTAATTAAGCACATCAAATGATTTGAAAGGTGTTCAAACACCACAAAATCTCGTAAGAGAGTATGATAGTTTTAACCTTTGATTTGAAATGAGTTTGATCCAAGGTCTACATATGCTTTAAATACACCTAATACCTATACAAGGAGTCAAAAACAATAGGTAATTAAGCACATCAAATGATTTGAAAGGTGTTCAAACACCATAAAATCTCGTAAGAGAGTATGATAGTTTTAACCTTTGATTTGAAATGAGTTTGATCCAAGGTCTTCATATGCTTTAAATATACCTAATACCTATTCAAGGAGTCAAAAACAGTAGGTAATTAAGCACTTCAAATGATTTGAAAGGTGTTCATACACCACAAAATCTCGTAAGAGACTATGATAGTTTTAACCTTTGATTTGAAATGAGTTTGATCCAAAGGCTACATATGATTTAAATATACCTAATACGTATTCAAGGAGTCAAAAACAATAGGTAATTAAGCACATCAAGTGATTTGAAAGGTGTTCATACACCACAAAATCTCGTAAGAGACTATGATAGTTTTAACCTTTGATTTGAAATCAGTTTTATCCAAGGGCTTCATATGCTTTAGATATACCTAATACCAATAAAAGGGAGTCAAAAACAATAGGTAATTAAGCACATCAAATGATTTGAAAGGTGTTCAAACACCATAAAATCTCGTAAGAGAGTATGATAGTTTTAACCTTTGATTTGAAATGAGTTTGATCCAAGGTCTTCATATGCTTTAAATATACCTAATACCTATTCAAGGAGTCAAAAATAGTAGGTAATTAAGCACTTCAAATGATTTGAAAGGTGTTCATACACCACAAAATCTCGTAAGAGACTATGATAGTTTTAACCTTTGATTTGAAATGAGTTTGATCCAAAGGCTACATATGATTTAAATATACCTAATACGTATTCAAGGAGTCAAAAACAATAGGTAATTAAGCACATCAAGTGATTTGAAAGGTGTTCATACACCACAAAATCTCGTAAGAGACTATGATAGTTTTAACCTTTGATTTGAAATCAGTTTTATCCAAGGGCTTCATATGCTTTAGATATACCTAATACCAATAAAAGGAGTAAAAAACAATAGGTAATTAAGCACTTCAAATGATTTGAAAGGTGTTCATTCACCACAAAATCTCGTAAGAGAGTATGATAGTTTTAACCTTTGATTTAAAATGAGTTTGATCCAAGGTCTTCATATGCTTTAAATATACCTAATACCTATAAATGGAGTCAAAAACAATAGGTAATTAAGCACATCAAATGATTTGAAAGGTGTTCAAACACCACAAAATCTCGTAAGAGAGTATGTTAGTTTTAACCTTTTGTTTGAAATGAGTTTGATCCAAGGTCTTCATATGCTTTAAATATACCTAATACCAATTCAAGGAGTCAAAAACAATAGGTAATTAAACACTTCAAATGATTTGAAAGGTGTTCATACACCACAAAATATCGTAAGACAGTATGATACTTTTAACCTTTGATTTAAAATGAGTTTGATCCAAGGTCTTCATATGCTTTAAATATACCTAATACCTATAAAAGGAGTAAAAAACAATAGGTAATTAAGCACATCAAATGATTTGAAAGGTGTTCATACACCAAAAAATCTCGTAAGAGACTATGATAGTTTTAACCTTTGATTTGAAATGAGTTTGATCCAAAGGCTACATATGATTTAACTATACCTAATACGTATTCATGGAGTCAAAAACAATAGGTAATTAAGCACATCAAGTGATTTGAAAGGTGTTCATACACCACAAAATCTCGTAAGAGACTATGATAGTTTTAACCTTTGATTTGAAATCAGTTTTATCCAAGGGCTTCATATGCTTTAGATATACCTAATACCAATAAAAGGAGTAAAAAACAATAGGTAAATAAGCACTTCAAATGATTTGAAAGGTGTTCATTCACCACAAAATCTCGTAAGAGAGTATGATAGTTTTAACCTTTGATTTAAAATGAGTTTGATCCAAGGTCTTCATATGCTTTAAATATACCTAATACCTATAAATGGAGTCAAAAACAATAGGTAATTAAGCACATCAAATGATTTGAAAGGTGTTCAAACACCACAAAATCTCGTAAGAGAGTATGATAGTTTTAACCTTTTGTTTGAAATGAGTTTGATCCAAGGTCTTCATATGCTTTAAATATACCTAATACCAATTCAAGGAGTCAAAAACAATAGGTAATTAAGCACTTCAAATGATTTGAAAGATGTTCATACACCACAAAATCTCGTAAGACAGTATGACACTTTTAACCTTTGATATAAAATGAGTTTGATCCAAGGTCTTCATATGCTTTAAATATACCTAATACCTATAAAAGGAGTAAAAAACAATAGGTAATTAAGCACATCAAATGATTTGAAAGGTGTTCATACACCACAAAATCTCGTAAGAGACTATGATAGTTTTAACCTTTGATTTGAAATCAGTTTTATCCAAGGGCTTCATATGCTTTAGATATACCTAATACCAATAAAAGGAGTAAAAAACAATAGGTAATTAAGCACTTTAAATGATTTGAAAGGTGTTCATTCACCACAAAATCTCGTAAGAGACTATGATAGTTTTAACCTTTGATTTGAAATCAGTTTTATCCAAGGGCTTCATATGCTTTAGATATACCTAATACCAATAAAAGGAGTAAAAAACAATAGGTAATTAAGCACTTCAAATGATTTGAAAGGTGTTCATTCACCACAAAATCTCGTAAGAGAGTATGATAGTTTTAACCTTTGATTTAAAATGAGTTTGATCCAAGGTCTTCATATGCTTTAAATATACCTAACTGGGTAAAATGGGTTTGGTAATGGTTTTGAGGGGTTTTAATTTTTTTTTTTTTTTTTTTTGTGATGCATAAAGCATTTCATAAACAAGAGCATTCGTTGGTTAAGAACCGAAGAATCAGTTTTGCTTCAAGCCTTGTTGGAACCGTACCAACAACCACCACTTTCACTAGCCTTAGAACCACCAAACTAGGCCACCAATGTCAAAGAAGAACTCTTGGTGCAACCTTGCTTTGTTAAATTAGTAACTAATCTACGTTAGTTAGCTAATTAACTCAAAGACTTGGATTAGGACAAACTGTCCAGTTTTGCTCTAAGCGCACAGCTCAAAGAAATGAGTATAACTCTTAATTCATTCAACAAAGTCTAATGAAACTTCTTGCCTTACAAACCTAACATATAAAGCAGTAACATACCAAAAATTCACGTCATTTGGTGATGTTTTGCTTAGGTAACAAAAGCCATCTTAAACTATTACAAAAATCTGGCCAGTTTACAGTACCTAGGTGCAATGATTGAGGGATTCTGAGAAACGAAAATGTCCTACTGCAAAAAGGAAGCTAAGGTATTAAAATAGACATTCTAAGGAAAATATCCTCAAAAAATCAGCTCCAAAAGCTAAAAAAAGACGGCTGCCCAGAACTGATGAAGAGGGGCCCAGAATGACGCCTCCCAGCTGCGGTTTTGGATACTTCTCCATGAAGCTCTCATTTCCTATTGATTCTTGCCTCCAACTCTTCACATGCTTGTTGGTGATGTATGTAAGCACACAGGTGAGTCATGTATGGTTGCCTTAGCCAAGAATAAAGCTCAAAAACGTAGCCAAAACGTGCCCTAAACAAACCGTATAAATTCTGTTCTTCCAAAACAGTTTCACTAAGCTTACTTTAATGACTTAGAACTAACTAATTAAGCTATTTAATCATAATTCAAGCTTTATTACTAATACTTAATGATGTTAAGATGATCATAAGCATTAATCAACAAGGCTTAAAAAAGATTAAGAAGGTGTTAAGCTTAATTAACAATTCGAAGTACTTGTTTGTTCGAAATTGGATTAAGTAAGCTAATGAACTGAATCTCCTTCACCTTAATCTCTTCTTGATGACTCTTTGTTAGGAGACTTGGATTGATCATGGATGCTCCTGCATCATTCTCCCCTGGTTTGGAGAAGTCTTCTTGTAACTCAAAATCTTCTTCTAAATATGGAGCTAAATCACCCACATTGAAGGTGGCCGAAATGTTGCCCATCTCACTTGGTAGTTCTATCTTGTATGCATTGTTATTGATCTTTTCAAGCACCCTAAATGGACCATCACTCCTTGGCATCAGCTTGTTCTTCCTTCTTGATGGAAATCGTTCCTTCCTTAGGTGCAACCATACCAAGTCCCCGGGCTTGTAAATGACCTCCTTTCGATGCTTGTTAGCTCGGACCTTGTAAGCTTCATTAACCTTCTCAATGCGTGCTCTAATCTGTTGGTGAAGCTTTTTCATCTCCTTTGCCTTCTCCTCTGCATCTTTGCTTTGCCTCACTTCAACTGGAATAGGTAGTAAATCAATGGGGCTTAAAGGATTAACCCCATAGTTCACTTCGAATGGAGAGCACTTCGTGGCATATGTAGGTGATCTATTATAAGCAAATTCTGCATGTGCTAGCTTTAGATCCCAATCTTTCTGTGACTTGTTAACTAGAGTCCTGAGTAGAGTAGTAAGTGTCCTGTTTGTAACCTCCGTTTGACCATCAGTTTGTGGATGCGCCGTGGTACTAAAGAGGAGCTTAGTACCTAGGAGCTTCCATAAAGTCTTCCAAAAGAAACTAAGGAACTTAACATCCTTATCAGAAACAATAGTCTTTGGTACACCATGTAATCTAATGATCTCCTTGAAGTACAAATCAGCTACATGAATTGCATCATCCGTCTTGTTGCAAGCAATGAAATGAGCCATCTTTGAGAATCGATCCACCACCACCATAATAGCATCTCTTTGCCTTTGAGTCCTAGGCAAAGCTACAATGAAATCCATACTAACATCTTCCCATGGCTGATTAGGAACTGGAAGTGGAGTATAGAGCCCTTGATGAAAAGAACTCTTGGCCTTTTGACATGTAGAACATCGAGCTAGAACCGAGTGAACATCACCTGCCAGTTTTTGGCCAATAAAAGTGTTCCTGCAAAACATCCACAGTTTTGTTAATACCAAAATGCCCTGCTAGGCCTCCTCCATGAACCTCCTTGATGAGCAAATCCCTTAGTGAGCACTTAGGGATACAAAGCTTATTATTTCGGAAGAGAAAACCATCTAGAACCGAATAAGCTCCATGAGAACCATCCTTGCACGCTTCTATCAATGGTGAAAAATCTGGATCATCATAATAAAGCTCCTTAATATGAGTGAAGCCAAGAACTCGAGCCTCCATTAGAGAAAGCATAGAATGCCTCCTAGATAATGCATCTGCAACCACATTAGAAACTCCAGTTTTGTACTTTAAAACAAAATCAAAAGATTGAAGGAACTCCACCCATTTAGCATGTCGTGAACTGAGCTTATGTTGCCCATTAATGTACTTCAAAGCTTGATGATCTGAATGCAACACAAACTGAGCTGGCCTAAGATAATGAGTCCAATAAGTCAAAGCACGAATAATAGCATAGAACTCTTTATCATAGGTGCTGTAGTTGAGCTTGGCATGATTGAGCTTCTCACTGAAATAGGCTATGGGACGCCCTCCTTGTTGTAAAACAGCTCCAATCCCTACGCCACTTGCATCACATTCCACTTCAAACACTTTCTTGAAATCTGGTAAGGCTAGAACAGGCGCCTCACAAAGCTTGCTTTTCAACTGATCAAATGCTTCCTGAGCTGCTGGAGTCCAAGTGAAAGAACCCCCCTTTGATACATTCGGTCAGTGGAGCCAAAATAGTACTAAAACCTCTGATGAATCTCCTGTAAAAAGATGCCAATCCATGAAAACTTCGAACTTCTGTGATGGACTTTGGAATTGGCCATGATTTGATTGCCTCCACCTTGGATTCATCCATAGAAATACCCTGAGATGAAATAATGAAACCAAGAAAAGACACACTAGAAGTGAAGAATTCACACTTCTCCATCTTTGCATATAGCTTCTTTTCCCTTAGCTTAAGGAAAACCTTCTTCAGATGAATAAGATGATCCTGTTCACTGTTGCTATACACAAGAATATCATCAAAATAAACCACAACAAACGAACCAATGAAAGGACGAAGTACCTCATGCATGAGCCTCATGAAAGTACTAGGAGCATTAGTTAAACCAAATGGCATAACACGCCACTCATATAACCCACTCTTAGTCTTAAAGGCTGTTTTCCATTCATCCCCTTCCTTGATTCGAATCTGATGATAACCACTTCGCAAATCTATCTTGGAGAATATAGTAGCACCATGTAATTCATCGAGCAAATCATCAAGCCTAGGAATAGGATACCTATACTTGATGGTAATGTTGTTTATAGCCCTGCAATCTACACACATACGCATAGTTCCATCCTTCTTTGGAACCAAAATAACAGGAACAGCACATGGACTAAGACTTTCTTGTACAAATCCCTTAGCTAACAATTCAGTAATCTGTTTTTGCAACTCTTTAGCTTCTTCAGGATTACATCTATAAGCTGCCTTGTTAGGTAATGGTGCTCCAGGAACTAAGTCAATTTGATGCTCAATACCCCTACTAGGTGGTAATCCATAGGGAAGATCCTCAGGAAAAATATCACTAAAATCGTTCACTAATGGTTTAACCCAATCATGTAATTCACGAGTATTTTCATCATTTGCAGCAACTAACAACAACAAGTACATTTCCTTCCCCTTTTCAATGGCCTTATCAACTTGGTGTTTTTGGAGAATTAAGGATTTCTGATTTTTAGCTTTCGAATTGGAGGTTTCTTTCTTAGGCAAATTCGGACCTTTTTGCTAGGACTAAGTATAATTTTCTTGTTTTCATGCATGAAAGTGTATGTATTAGTCCTACCATTATGTAAGGTTTCCTTATCAGATTGCCACGGCCTCCCTAAGAGAATATGACATGCATTCATAGGCACTACATCACATAAAACCTTATCATTATACGAATCACCAAAAGAGAAGCTAATTAAAGCTTGTTTTGTTACCTCCACACAGTTACCATCATTAAGCCAATGAAGCTTATATGGTTTAGGATGACTGAAAGTAGGATGATTGAGCTTCTCCACCATAGAACTCGAAGCTACATTAGTGCAACTCCCACCATCAATAATCATGGAACAAATCTTGCCCTTGATTAAGCATTTTGTCTGAAAAATCTGGTCTCGTTGAGATGGTATAGCTTCGGCTTCTTTGGAGTGAAGGGCCCTCCTTAGAACCAAGCTAAGATGATCATCTCCTTCCACTTCATCAACAAGAACATCTTCATTGCATTCATCCTCCTTTTCAGATTCTTTTTCGTGCTCCTCTTGATCTTTAAGGGCATCTTCTATGTTTTTAATGTCTAATAAGGTCATTACCCTTCTGTTTGGGCATTGTGCTTGATAATGACCATAACCATGACACTTAAAACATTTAATATCATCCTTCTTGGAAGAACTTTCAGCAACTTTCTTCCCTTTATCAAGAAATTTCGAACCAGCTTCATTTTTAGGTGTAAATGGAGATGTAGAAGTAGGCTTTACATAGGAACTAGAACCTCCTTTAGCATAAGAAGTTCCTTTGCTAAACACCTTCTTCTTCTTGTCTTTTTGATGCTTTTCCACCTTAAGAGTCAACCTGAAAAGTTCATCTAAAGTAGAATAAGATTGAAGCTCAAGCTTCTTTTGGATGTCACGATCTAGGCCCTTCACAAAACGAGCCATGGTCTGCTCTTCCCTTTCTTGAACATCCAATTTCATCATCAACTTTTCATATTCATGGATGTATGTCTCGACATTCTTGGTACCTTGGAACAAATCAGAAAGTTGGTTATATAAATCAAGAGTGTAAGTGGAGGGGAGAAACTTAGCTTCCATCTTCTTTTTCAGTTTCTTCCAACTCTTGATTTTCGGCTTATGCTTCCTTTCTCTAGCAAGAGCAACGTTTTCCCACCAAAGGGATGCATAACCCTTTAGCTTAGTGATAGCCAACTTGAAAGATTTCGAATCATCATACTCCTTTAGCTCGAAAATCCTATTACATCTCGAAACCCATTCCAAATAAGCATCCGGATTAAGGTTTCCATCAAACTCTGGAACATCTAACTTGATGTCTCGAAAATCATCTTGTTTTCGTGGCCTCCTTCTTTGATTAGAAGTTTGTGATTGTACTTCTTCACTAGAGTCATAAACAACCTCATTCTCATCTTCAAAGTGCCTCCTTTCATGAACTTCTCTTCGAACTCCAACACTAGAACTTCGAAAAGCTTCCATGAGATTTGCCATTTGCTCACTAATTGTAGCCATTTGATTCTCAAGGCCAACTAACCTTGCTTCATTCAATGTCATGCCCCTTCTAAACTGATTTGGATCTTCACCACCACTCATTTTAACAACCACTAAGTTGTATCAAAGATTAGAGGTGAAAAGAGAAGAAAAGAGATGTGTTTGGGCTTAGAATTGATTTCGGTTTTGGGGGGATAAGTGTATGAGTTTAGGAAATGATTATGGGATGATTAGAGGGTTAAAAGAATGCTCTTAAACTAACCAAAGCTCTGATACCAAATGATGCATAAAGCATTTCATAAACAAGAGCATTCGTTGGTTAAGAACCGAAGAATCAGTTTTTGCTTCAAGCCTTGTTGGAACCGTACCAACAACCACCACTTTCACTAGCCTTAGAACCACCAAACTAGGCCACCAATGTCAAAGAAGAACTCTTGGTGCAACCTTGCTTTGTTAAATTAGTAACTAATCTACGTTAGTTAGCTAATTAACTCAAAGACTTTAATTAGGACAAACTGTCCAGTTTTGCTCTAAGCGCACAGCTCAAAGAAATGAGTATAACTCTTAATTCATTCAACAAAGTCTAATGAAACTTCTTGCCTTACAAACCTAACATATAAAGCAGTAACATACCAAAAATTCACGTCATTTGGTGATGTTTTGCTTAGGTAACAAAAGCCATCTTAAACTATTACAAAAATCTGGCCAGTTTACAGTACCTAGGTGCAATGATTGAGGGATTCTGAGAAACGAAAATGTCCTACTGCAAAAAGGAAGCTAAGGTATTAAAATAGACATTCTAAGGAAAATATCCTCAAAAATCAGCTCCAAAAGCTAAAAAAAGACGGCTGCCCAGAACTGATGAAGAGGGGCCCAGAATGACGCCTCCCAGCTGCGGTTTTGGATACTTCTCCATGAAGCTCTCATTTCCTATTGATTCTTGCCTCCAACTCTTCACATGCTTGTTGGTGATGTATGTAAGCACACAGGTGAGTCATGTATGGTTGCCTTAGCCAAGAATAAAGCTCAAAAACGTAGCCAAAACGTGCCCTAAACAAACCGTATAAATTCTGTTCTTCCAAAACAGTTTCACTAAGCTTACTTTAATGACTTAGAACTAACTAATTAAGCTATTTAATCATAATTCAAGCTTTATTACTAATACTTAATGATGTTAAGATGATCATAAGCATTAATCAACAAGGCTTAAAAAGATTAAGAAGGTGTTAAGCTTAATTAACAATTCGAAGTACTTGTTTGTTCGAAATTGGATTAAGTAAGCTAATGAACTGAATCTCCTTCACCTTAATCTCTTCTTGATGACTCTTTGTTAGGAGACTTGGATTGATCATGGATGCTCCTGCATCATTAATACCTATAAATGGAGTCAAAAACAATAGGTAATTAAGCTCATCAAATGATTTGAAAGGTGTTCAAACACCACAAAATCTCGTAAGAGAGTATGATAGTTTTAACCTTTTGTTTGAAATGAGTTTGATCCAAGGTCTTCATATGCTTTAAATATACCTAATACCAATTCAACGAGTCAAAAACAATAGGTAATTAAGCACTTCAAATGATTTGAAAGATGTTCATACACCACAAAATCTCGTAAGACAGTATGACACTTTTAACCTTTGATATAAAATGAGTTTGATCCAAGGTCTTCATATGCTTTAAATATACCTAATACCTATAAAAGGAGTAAAAAACAATAGGTAATTAAGCACATCAAATGATTTGAAAGGTGTTCATACACCACAAAATCTCGTAAGAGACTATGATAGTTTTAACCTTTGATTTGAAATGCGTTTTATCCAAGGGCTTCATATGCTTTAGATATACCTAATACCAATAAAAGGAGTAAAAAACAATAGGTAATTAAGCACTTCAAATGATTTGAAAGGTGTTCATTCACCACAAAATCTCGTAAGAGACTATGATAGTTTTAACCTTTGATTTGAAATCAGTTTTATCCAAGGGCTTCATATGCTTTAGATATACCTAATACCAATAAAAGGAGTAAAAAACAATAGGTAATTAAGCACTTCAAATGATTTGAAAGGTGTTCATTCACCACAAAATCTCGTAAGAGAGTATGATAGTTTTAACCTTTGATTTAAAATGAGTTTGATCCAAGGTCTTCATATGCTTTAAATATACCTAATACCTATAAATGGAGTCAAAAACAATAGGTAATTAAGCACATCAAATGATTTGAAAGGTGTTCAAACACCACAAAATCTCGTAAGAGAGTATGATAGTTTTAACCTTTTGTTTGAAATGAGTTTGATCCAAGGTCTTCATATGCTTTAAATATACCTAATACCAATTCAAGGAGTCAAAAACAATAGGTAATTAAGCACTTCAAATGATTTGAAAGATGTTCATACACCACAAAATCTCGTAAGACAGTATGACACTTTTAACCTTTGATATAAAATGAGTTTGATCCAAGGTCTTCATATGCTTTAAATATACCTAATACCTATAAAAGGAGTAAAAAACAATAGGTAATTAAGCACATCAAATGATTTGAAAGGTGTTCATACACCAAAAAATCTCGTAAGAGACTATGATAGTTTTAACCTTTGATTTGAAATGAGTTTGATCCAAAGGCTACATATGATTTAAATATACCTAATACGTATTCAAGGAGTCAAAAACAATAGGTAATTAAGCACATCAAGTGATTTGAAAGGTGTTCATACACCACAAAATCTCGTAAGAGACTATGATAGTTTTAACCTTTGATTTGAAATCAGTTTTATCCAAGGGCTTCATATGCTTTAGATATACCTAATACCAATAAAAGGAGTAAAAAACAATAGGTAATTAAGCACTTCAAATGATTTGAAAGGTGTTCATTCACCACAAAATCTCGTAAGAGAGTATGATAGTTTTAACCTTTGATTTAAAATGAGTTTGATCCAAGGTCTTCATATGCTTTAAATATACCTAATACCTATAAATGGAGTCAAAAACAATAGGTAATTAAGCACATCAAATGATTTGAAAGGTCTTCAAACACCACAAAATCTCGTAAGAGAGTATGTTAGTTTTAACCTTTTGTTTGAAATGAGTTTGATCCAAGGTCTTCATATGCTTTAAATATACCTAATACCAATTCAAGGAGTCAAAAACAATAGGTAATTAAACACTTCAAATGATTTGAAAGGTGTTCATACACCACAAAATCTCGTAAGACAGTATGATACTTTTAACCTTTGATTTAAAATGAGTTTGATCCAAGGTCTTCATATGCTTTAAATATACCTAATACCTATAAAAGGAGTAAAAAACAATAGGTAATTAAGCACATCAAATGATTTGAAAGGTGTTCATACACCACAAAATCTCGTAAGAGACTATGATAGTTTTAACCTTTGATTTGAAATGAGTTTGATCCAAAGGCTACATATGATTTAACTATACCTAATACGTATTCATGGAGTCAAAAACAATAGGTTATTAAGCACATCAAGTGATTTGAAAGGTGTTCATACACCACAAAATCTCGTAAGAGACTATGATAGTTTTAACCTTTGATTTGAAATCAGTTTTATCCAAGGGCTTCATATGCTTTAGATATACCTAATACCAATAAAAGGAGTAAAAAACAATAGGTAATTAAGCACTTCAAATGATTTGAAAGGTGTTCATTCACCACAAAATCTCGTAAGAGAGTATGATAGTTTTAACCTTTGATTTAAAATGAGTTTGATCCAAGGTCTTCATATGCTTTAAATATACCTAATACCTATAAATGGAGTCAAAAACAATAGGTAATTAAGCACATCAAATGATTTGAAAGGTGTTCAAACACCACAAAATCTCGTAAGAGAGTATGATAGTTTTAACCTTTTGTTTGAAATGAGTTTGATCCAAGGTCTTCATATGCTTTAAATATACCTAATACCAATTCAAGGAGTCAAAAACAATAGGTAATTAAGCACTTCAAATGATTTGAAAGATGTTCATACACCACAAAATCTCGTAAGACAGTATGACACTTTTAACCTTTGATATAAAATGAGTTTGATCCAAGGTCTTCATATGCTTTAAATATACCTAATACCTATAAAAGGAGTAAAAAACAATAGGTAATTAAGCACATCAAATGATTTGAAAGGTGTTCATACACCACAAAATCTCGTAAGAGACTATGATAGTTTTAACATTTGATTTAAAATCAGTTTTATCCAAGGGCTTCATATGCTTTAGATATACCTAATACCAATAAAAGGAGTGAAAAACAATAGGTAATTAAGAACTTCAAATGATTTGAAAGGTGTTCATTCACCACAAAATCTCGTAAGAGAGTATGATAGTTTTAACCTTTGATTTAAAATGAGTTTGATCCAAGGTCTTCATATGCTTTAAATATACCTAATACCTATAAATGGAGTCAAAAACAATAGGTAATTAAGCACATCAAATGATTTGAAAGGTGTTCAAACACCACAAAATCTCGTAAGAGAGTATGATAGTTTTAACCTTTTGTTTGAAATGAGTTTGATCCAAGGTCTTCATATGCTTTAAATATACCTAATACCAATTCAAGGAGTCAAAAACAATAGGTAATTAAGCACTTCAAATGATTTGAAAGATGTTCATACACCACAAAATCTCGTAAGACAGTATGACACTTTTAACCTTTGATATAAAATGAGTTTGATCCAAGGTCTTCATATGCTTTAAATATACCTAATACCTATAAAAGGAGTAAAAAACAATAGGTAATTAAGCACATCAAATGATTTGAAAGGTGTTCATACACCACAAAATCTCGTAAGAGACTATGATAGTTTTAACCTTTGATTTGAAATGAGTTTGATCCAAGGGCTACATATGATTTAAATATACCTAATACGTATTCAAGGAGTCAAAAACAATAGGTAATTAAGCACATCAAGTGATTTGAAAGGTGTTCATACACCACAAAATCTCGTAAGAGACTATGATAGTTTTAACCTTTGATTTGAAATCAGTTTTATCCAAGGGCTTCATATGCTTTAGATATACCTAATACCAATAAAAGGAGTAAAAAACAATAGGTAATTAAGCACTTCAAATGATTTGAAAGGTGTTCATTCACCACAAAATCTCGTAAGAGAGTATGATAGTTTTAACCTTTGATTTAAAATGAGTTTGATCCAAGGTCTTCATATGCTTTAAATATACCTAATACCTATAAATGGAGTCAAAAACAATAGGTAATTAAGCACATCAAATGATTTGAAAGGTGTTCAAACACCACAAAATCTCGTAAGAGAGTATGATAGTTTTAACCTTTTGTTTGAAATGAGTTTGATCCAAGGTCTTCATATGCTTTAAATATACCTAATACCAATTCAAGGAGTCAAAAACAATAGGTAATTAAGCACTTGAAATGATTTGAAAGATGTTCATACACCACAAAATCTCGTAAGACAGTATGACACTTTTAACCTTTGATATAAAATGAGTTTGATCCAAGGTCTTCATATGCTTTAAATATACCTAATACCTATAAAAGGAGTAAAAAACAATAGGTAATTAAGCACATCAAATGATTTGAAAGGTGTTCATACACCACAAAATCTCGTAAGAGACTATGATAGTTTTAACCTTTGATTTGAAATGAGTTTGATCCAAAGGCTACATATGATTTAAATATACCTAATACGTATTCAAGGAGTCAAAAACAATAGGTAATTAAGCACATCAAGTGATTTGAAAGGTGTTCATACACCACAAAATCTCGTAAGAGACTATGATAGTTTTAACCTTTGATTTGAAATCAGTTTTATCCAAGGGCTTCATATGCTTTAGATATACCTAATACCAATAAAAGGAGTAAAAAACAATAGGTAATTAAGCACTTCAAATGATTTGAAAGGTGTTCATACACCACAAAATCTCGTAAGAGAGTATGATAGTTTTAACCTTTGATTTGAAATGAGTTTGATCCAAGGTCTTCATATGCTTTAAATATACCTAATACCTATAAATGGAGTCAAAAACAATAGGTAATTAAGCACATCAAATGATTTGAAAGGTCTTCAAACACCACAAAATCTCGTAAGAGAGTATGTTAGTTTTAACCTTTTGTTTGAAATGAGTTTGATCCAAGGTCTTCATATGCTTTAAATATACCTAATACCAATTCAAGGAGTCAAAAACAATAGGTAATTAAGCACTTCAAATGATTTGAAAGGTGTTCATACACCACAAAATCTCGTAAGACAGTATGATACTTTTAACCTTTGATTTAAAATGAGTTTGATCCAAGGTCTTCATATGCTTTAAATATACCTAATACCTATAAAAGGAGTAAAAAACAATAGGTAATTAAGCACATCAAATGATTTGAAAGGTGTTCATACACCACAAAATCTCGTAAGAGACTATGATAGTTTTAACCTTTGATTTGAAATGAGTTTGATCCAAAGGCTACATATGATTTAACTATACCTAATACGTATTCAAGGAGTCAAAAACAATAGGTAATTAAGCACATCAAGTGATTTGAAAGGTGTTCATACACCACAAAATCTCGTAAGAGACTATGATAGTTTTAACCTTTGATTTGAAATCAGTTTTATCCAAGGGCTTCATATGCTTTAGATATACCTAATACCAATAAAAGGAGTAAAAAACAATAGGTAATTAAGCACTTCAAATGATTTGAAAGGTGTTCATTCACCACAAAATCTCGTAAGAGAGTATGATAGTTTTAACCTTTGATTTAAAATGAGTTTGATCCAAGGTCTTCATATGCTTTAAATATACCTAATACCTATAAATGGAGTCAAAAACAATAGGTAATTAAGCACATCAAATGATTTGAAAGGTGTTCAAACACCACAAAATCTCGTAAGAGAGTATGATAGTTTTAACCTTTTGTTTGAAATGAGTTTGATCCAAGGTCTTCATATGCTTTAAATATACCTAATACCAATTCAAGGAGTCAAAAACAATAGGTAATTAAGCACTTCAAATGATTTGAAAGATGTTCATACACCACAAAATCTCGTAAGACAGTATGACACTTTTAACCTTTGATATAAAATGAGTTTGATCCAAGGTCTTCATATGCTTTAAATATACCTAATACCTATAAAAGGAGTAAAAAACAATAGGTAATTAAGCACATCAAATGATTTGAAAGGTGTTCATACACCACAAAATCTCGTAAGAGACTATGATAGTTTTAACATTTGATTTAAAATCAGTTTTATCCAAGGGCTTCATATGCTTTAGATATACCTAATACCAATAAAAGGAGTGAAAAACAATAGGTAATTAAGAACTTCAAATGATTTGAAAGGTGTTCATTCACCACAAAATCTCGTAAGAGAGTATGATAGTTTTAACCTTTGATTTAAAATGAGTTTGATCCAAGGTCTTCATATGCTTTAAATATACCTAATACCTATAAATGGAGTCAAAAACAATAGGTAATTAAGCACATCAAATGATTTGAAAGGTGTTCAAACACCACAAAATCTCGTAAGAGAGTATGATAGTTTTAACCTTTGGTTTGAAATGAGTTTGATCCAAGGTCTTCATATGCTTTAAATATACCTAATACCAATTCAAGGAGTCAAAAACAATAGGTAATTAAGCACTTCAAATGATTTGAAAGATGTTCATACACCACAAAATCTCGTAAGACAGTATGACACTTTTAACCTTTGATATAAAATGAGTTTGATCCAAGGTCTTCATATGCTTTAAATATACCTAATACCTATAAAAGGAGTAAAAAACAATAGGTAATTAAGCACATCAAATGATTTGAAAGGTGTTCATACACCACAAAATCTCGTAAGAGACTATGATAGTTTTAACCTTTGATTTGAAATGAGTTTGATCCAAAGGCTACATATGATTTAAATATACCTAATACGTATTCAAGGAGTCAAAAACAATAGGTAATTAAGCACATCAAGTGATTTGAAAGGTGTTCATACACCACAAAATCTCGTAAGAGACTATGATAGTTTTAACCTTTGATTTGAAATCAGTTTTATCCAAGGGCTTCATATGCTTTAGATATACCTAATACCAATAAAAGGAGTAAAAAACAATAGGTAATTAAGCACTTCAAATGATTTGAAAGGTGTTCATTCACCACAAAATCTCGTAAGAGAGTATGATAGTTTTAACCTTTGATTTAAAATGAGTTTGATCCAAGGTCTTCATATGCTTTAAATATACCTAATACCTATAAATGGAGTCAAAAACAATAGGTAATTAAGCACATCAAATGATTTGAAAGGTGTTCAAACACCACAAAATCTCGTAAGAGAGTATGATAGTTTTAACCTTTGGTTTGAAATGAGTTTGATCCAAGGTCTTCATATGCTTTAAATATACCTAATACCAATTCAAGGAGTCAAAAACAATAGGTAATTAAGCACTTGAAATGATTTGAAAGATGTTCATACACCACAAAATCTCGTAAGACAGTATGATAGTTTTAACCTTTGATATAAAATGAGTTTGATCCAAGGTCTTCATATGCTTTAAATATACCTAATACCTATAAAAGGAGTAAAAAACAATAGGTAATTAAGCACATCAAATGATTTGAAAGGTGTTCATACACCACAAAATCTCGTAAGAGACTATGATAGTTTTAACCTTTGATTTAAAATGAGTTTGATCCAAGGGCTTCATATGCTTTAAATATACCTAATACCAATAAAAGGAGTAAAAAACAATAGGTAATTAAGAACATCAAATGATTTGAAAGGTGTTCATACACCACAAAATCTCGTAAGAGAGTATGATAGTTTTAACCTTTGATTTAAAATGAGTTTGATCCAAGGTCTTCATATGCTTTAAATATACCTAATACCTATAAAAGGAGTAAAAAACAATAGGTAATTAAGCACATCAAATGATTTGAAAGGTGTTCATACACCACAAAATCTCGTAAGAGACTATGATAGTTTTAACCTTTGATTTGAAATGAGTTTTATCCAAGGGCTTCATATGCTTTAGATATACCTAATACCTATAAAAGGAGTAAAAAACAATAGGTAATTAAGCACATCAAATGATTTGAAAGGTGTTCATACACCACAAAATCTCGTAAGAGACAATGATAGTTTTAACCTTTGATTTGAAATGAGTTTGATCCAAGGGCTTTATATGATTTAAATATACCTAATACCTATTCAAGGAGAGAAAAACAATAGGTAATTAAGCACATCAAATGATTTGAAAGGTGTTCAAACACCACAAAATCTCGTAAGAGAGTATGATAGTTTTAACCTTTGATTTAAAATGAGTTTGATCCAAGGTCTTCATATGCTTTAAATATACCTAATACCTATAAAAGGACTCAAAAACAATTGGTAATTAAGCACATCAAATGATTTGAAAGGTGTTCAAACACCACAAAATCTCGTAAGAGAGTATGATAGTTTTAACCTTTGATTTGAAATGAGTTTGATCCAAGGTCTTCATATGCTTTAAATACACCTAATACCTATACAAGGAGTCAAAAACAATAGGTAATTAAGCACATCAAATGATTTGAAAGGTGTTCAAACACCACAAAATCTCGTAAGAGAGTATGATAGTTTTAACCTTTGATTTGAAATGAGTTTGATCCAAGGTCTTCATATGCTTTAAATATACCTAATACCTATTCAAGGAGTCAAAAACAATAGGTAATTAAGCACTTCAAATGATTTGAAAGGTGTTCATACACCACAAAATCTCGTAAGAGACTATGATAGTTTTAACCTTTGATTTGAAATGAGTTTGATCCAAGGGCTTCATATGATTTAAATATACCTAATACCTATTCAAGGAGTCAAAAACAATAGGTAATTAAGCACATCAAATGATTTGAAAGGTGTTCATACACCACAAAATCTCGTAAGAGACTATGATAGTTTTAACCTTTGATTTGAAATGAGTTTGATCCAAAGGTCTTCATATGATTTAAATATACCTAATACGTATACAAGGAGTCAAAAACAATAGGTAATTAAGCACATCAAATGATTTGAAAGGTGTTCATACACCACAAAATCTCGTAAGAGACTATGATAGTTTTAACCTTTGATTTGAAATGAGTTTGATCCAAGGGCTTCATATGCTTTAAATATACCTAATACCAATAAAAGGAGTAAAAAACAATAGGTAATTAAGCACTTCAAATGATTTGAAAGGTGTTCATACACCACAAAATCTCGTAAGAGAGTATGATAGTTTTAACCTTTGATTTAAAATGAGTTTGATCCAAGGTCTTCATATGCTTTAAATATACCTAATACCTATAAATGGAGTTAAAAACAATAGGTAATTAAGCACATCAAATGATTTGAAAGGTGTTCAAACACCACAAAATCTCGTAAGAGAGTATGATAGTTTTAACCTTTGATTTGAAATGAGTTTGATCCAAGGTCTTCATATGCTTTAAATATACCTAATACCAATTCAAGGAGTCAAAAACAATAGGTAATTAAGCACTTCAAATGATTTGAAAGGTGTTCATACACCACAAAATCTCGTAAGAGAGTATGATAGTTTTAACCTTTGATTTAAAATGAGTTTGATCCAAGGTCTTCATATGCTTTAAATATACCTAATACCTATAAAAGGAGTAAAAAACAATAGGTAATTAAGCACATCAAATGATTTGAAAGGTGTTCATACACCACAAAATCTCGTAAGAGACTATGATAGTTTTAACCTTTGATTTGAAATGAGTTTGATCCAAAGGCTTCATATGATTTAAATATACCTAATACCTATTCAAGGAGTCAAAAACAATAGGTAATTAAGCACATCAAATGATTTGAAAGGTGTTCATACACCACAAAATCTCGTAAGAGACTATGATAGTTTTAACCTTTGATTTGAAATGAGTTTGATCCAAGGGCTTCATATGCTTTAGATATACCTAATACCAATAAAAGGAGTAAAAAACAATAGGTAATTAAGCACTTCAAATGATTTGAAAGGTGTTCATTCACCACAAAATCTCGTAAGAGAGTATGATAGTTTTAACCTTTGATTTAAAATGAGTTTGATCCAAGGTCTTCATATGCTTTAAATATACCTAATACCTATAAATGGAGTCAAAAACAATAGGTAATTAAGCACATCAAATGATTTGAAAGGTGTTCAAACACCACAAAATCTCGTAAGAGAGTATGATAGTTTTAACCTTTGATTTGAAATGAGTTTGATCCAAGGTCTTCATATGCTTTAAATATACCTAATACCAATTCAAGGAGTCAAAAACAATAGGTAATTAAGCACTTCAAATGATTTGAAAGGTGTTCATACACCACAAAATCTCGTAAGACAGTATGATAGTTTTAACCTTTGATTTAAAATGAGTTTGATCCAAGGTCTTCATATGCTTTAAATATACCTAATACCTATAAAAGGAGTAAAAAACAATAGGTAATTAAGCACATCAAATGATTTGAAAGGTGTTCATACACCACAAAATCTCGTAAGAGAGTATGATAGTTTTAACCTTTGATTTAAAATGAGTTTGATCCAAGGGCTTCATATGCTTTAAATATACCTAATACCAATAAAAGGAGTAAAAAACAATAGGTAATTAAGCACTTCAAATGATTTGAAAGGTGTTCATACACCACAAAATCTCGTAAGAGAGTATGATAGTTTTAACCTTTGATTTAAAATGAGTTTGATCCAAGGTCTTCATATGCTTTAAATATACCTAATACCTATAAAAGGAGTAAAAAACAATAGGTAATTAAGCACATCAAATGATTTGAAAGGTGTTCATACACCACAAAATCTCGTAAGAGACTATGATAGTTTTAACCTTTGATTTGAAATGAGTTTGATCCAAGGGCTTCATATGCTTTAGATATACCTAATACCTATAAAAGGAGTAAAAAACAATAGGTAATTAAGCACATCAAATGATTTGAAAGGTGTTCATACACCACAAAATCTCGTAAGAGACTATGATAGTTTTAACCTTCGATTTGAAATGAGTTTGATCCAAGGGCTTTATATGATTTAAATATACCTAATACCTATTCAAGGAGAGAAAAACAATAGGTAATTAAGCACATTAAATGATTTGAAAGGTGTTCAAACACCACAAAATCTCGTAAGAGAGTATGATAGTTTTAACCTTTGATTTAAAATGAGTTTGATCCAAGGTCTTCATATGCTTTAAATATACCTAATACCTATAAAAGGACTCAAAAACAATTGGTAATTAAGCACATCAAATGATTTGAAAGGTGTTCAAACACCACAAAATCTCGTAAGAGAGTATGATAGTTTTAACCTTTGATTTGAAATGAGTTTGATCCAAGGTCTACATATGCTTTAAATACACCTAATACCTATACAAGGAGTCAAAAACAATAGGTAATTAAGCACATCAAATGATTTGAAAGGTGTTCAAACACCATAAAATCTCGTAAGAGAGTATGATAGTTTTAACCTTTGATTTGAAATGAGTTTGATCCAAGGTCTTCATATGCTTTAAATATACCTAATACCTATTCAAGGAGTCAAAAACAGTAGGTAATTAAGCACTTCAAATGATTTGAAAGGTGTTCATACACCACAAAATCTCGTAAGAGACTATGATAGTTTTAACCTTTGATTTGAAATGAGTTTGATCCAAGGGCTACATATGATTTAAATATACCTAATACCTATTCAAGGAGTCAAAAAACAATAGGTAATTAAGCACATCAAATGATTTGAAAGGTGTTCATACACCACAAAATCTCGTAAGAGACTATGATAGTTTTAACCTTTGATTTGAAATGAGTTTGATCCAAAGGCTACATATGATTTAAATATACCTAATACGTATTCAAGGAGTCAAAAACAATAGGTAATTAAGCACATCAAGTGATTTGAAAGGTGTTCATACACCACAAAATCTCGTAAGAGACTATGATAGTTTTAACCTTTGATTTGAAATCAGTTTTATCCAAGGGCTTCATATGCTTTAGATATACCTAATACCAATAAAAGGAGTAAAAAACAATAGGTAATTATGCACTTCAAATGATTTGAAAGGTGTTCATACACCACAAAATCTCGTAAGAGAGTATGATAGTTTTAACCTTTGATTTAAAATGAGTTTGATCCAAGGTCTTCATATGCTTTAAATATACCTAATACCTATAAATGCAGTTAAAAACAATAGGTAATTAAGCACATCAAATGATTTGAAAGGTGTTCAAACACCACAAAATCTCGTAAGAGAGTATGTTAGTTTTAACCTTTTGTTTGAAATGAGTTTGATCCAAGGTCTTCATATGCTTTAAATATACCTAATACCAATTCAAGGAGTCAAAAACAATAGGTAATTAAGCACTTCAAATGATTTGAAAGGTGTTCATACACCACAAAATATCGTAAGACAGTATGATACTTTTAACCTTTGATTTAAAATGAGTTTGATCCAAGGTCTTCATATGCTTTAAATATACCTAATACCTATAAAAGGAGTAAAAAACCATAGGTAATTAAGCACATCAAATGATTTGAAAGGTGTTCATACACCAAAAAATCTCGTAAGAGACTATGATAGTTTTAACCTTTGATTTGAAATGAGTTTGATCCAAAGGCTACATATGATTTAAATATACCTAATACGTATTCAAGGAGTCAAAAACAATAGGTAATTAAGCACATCAAGTGATTTGAAAGGTGTTCATACACCACAAAATCTCGTAAGAGACTATGATAGTTTTAACCTTTGATTTGAAATCAGTTTTATCCAAGGGCTTCATATGCTTTAGATATACCTAATACCAATAAAAGGAGTAAAAAACAATAGGTAATTAAGCACTTCAAATGATTTGAAAGGTGTTCATACACCACAAAATCTCGTAAGAGAGTATGATAGTTTTAACCTTTGATTTAAAATGAGTTTGATCCAAGGTCTTCATATGCTTTAAATATACCTAATACCTATAAATGGAGTCTAAAAACAATAGGTAATTAAGCACATCAAATGATTTGAAAGGTGTTCAAACACCACAAAATCTCGTAAGAGAGTATGTTAGTTTTAACCTTTTGTTTGAAATGAGTTTGATCCAAGGTCTTCATATGCTTTAAATATACCTAATACCAATTCAAGGAGTCAAAAACAATAGGTAATTAAGCACTTCAAATGATTTGAAAGGTGTTCATACACCACAAAATATCGTAAGACAGTATGATACTTTTAACCTTTGATTTAAAATGAGTTTGATCCAAGGTCTTCATATGCTTTAAATATACCTAATACCTATAAAAGGAGTAAAAAACAATAGGTAATTAAGCACATCAAATGATTTGAAAGGTGTTCATACACCAAAAAATCTCGTAAGAGACTATGATAGTTTTAACCTTTGATTTGAAATGAGTTTGATCCAAAGGCTACATATGATTTAAATATACCTAATACGTATTCAAGGAGTCAAAAACAATAGGTAATTAAGCACATCAAGTGATTTGAAAGGTGTTCATACACCACAAAATCTCGTAAGAGACTATGATAGTTTTAACCTTTGATTTGAAATCAGTTTTATCCAAGGGCTTCATATGCTTTAGATATACCTAATACCAATAAAAGGAGTAAAAAACAATAGGTAATTAAGCACTTCAAATGATTTGAAAGGTGTTCATTCACCACAAAATCTCGTAAGAGAGTATGATAGTTTTAACCTTTGATTTAAAATGAGTTTGATCCAAGGTCTTCATATGCTTTAAATATACCTAATACCTATAAATGGAGTCAAAAACAATAGGTAATTAAGCACATCAAATGATTTGAAAGGTGTTCAAACACCACAAAATCTCGTAAGAGAGTATGATAGTTTTAACCTTTTGTTTGAAATGAGTTTGATCCAAGGTCTTCATATGCTTTAAATATACCTAATACCAATTCAAGGAGTCAAAAACAATAGGTAATTAAGCACTTCAAATGATTTGAAAGGTGTTCATACACCACAAAATCTCGTAAGACAGTATGATACTTTTAACCTTTGATATAAAATGAGTTTGATCCAAGGTCTTCATATGCTTTAAATATACCTAATACCTATAAAAGGAGTAAAAAACAATAGGTAATTAAGCACATCAAATGATTTGAAAGGTGTTCATACACCACAAAATCTCGTAAGAGACTATGATAGTTTTAACCTTTGATTTGAAATGAGTTTTATCCAAGGGCTTCATATGCTTTAGATATACCTAATACCTATAAAAGGAGTAAAAAACAATAGGTAATTAAGCACATCAAATGATTTGAAAGGTGTTCATACACCACAAAATCTCGTAAGAGACTATGATAGTTTTAACCTTCGATTTGAAATGAGTTTGATCCAAGGGCTTTATATGATTTAAATATACCTAATACCTATTCAAGGAGAGAAAAACAATAGGTAATTAAGCACATCAAATGATTTGAAAGGTGTTCAAACACCACAAAATCTCGTAAGAGAGTATGATAGTTTTAACCTTTGATTTAAAATGAGTTTGATCCAAGGTCTTCATATGCTTTAAATATACCTAATACCTATAAAAGGACTCAAAAACAATAGGTAATTAAGCACATCAAATGATTTGAAAGGTGTTCAAACACCACAAAATCTCGTAAGAGAGTATGATAGTTTTAACCTTTGATTTGAAATGAGTTTGATCCAAGGTCTTCATATGCTTTAAATACACCTAATACCTATACAAGGAGTCAAAAACAATAGGTAATTAAGCACATCAAATGATTTGAAAGGTGTTCAAACACCATAAAATCTCGTAAGAGAGTATGATAGTTTTAACCTTTGATTTGAAATGAGTTTGATCCAAGGTCTTCATATGCTTTAAATATACCTAATACCTATTCAAGGAGTCAAAAACAGTAGGTAATTAAGCACTTCAAATGATTTGAAAGGTGTTCATACACCACAAAATCTCGTAAGAGACTATGATAGTTTAAACCTTTGATTTGAAATGAGTTTGATCCAAAGGCTACATATGATTTAAATATACCTAATACGTATTCAAGGAGTCAAAAACAATAGGTAATTAAGCACATCAAGTGATTTGAAAGGTGTTCATACACCACAAAATCTCGTAAGAGACTATGATAGTTTTAACCTTTGATTTGAAATGAGTTTTATCCAAGGGCTTCATATGCTTTAAATATACCTAATACCTATTCAAGGAGTCAAAAACAATAGGTAATTAAGCACATCAAATGATTTAAAAGGTGTTCATACACCACAAAATCTCGTAAGAGAGTATGATAGTTTTAACCTTCGATTTGAAATGAGTTTGATCCAAGGGCTTCATATGATTTAAATATACCTAATACCTATTCAAGGAGTGAAAAACAATAGGTAATTAAGCACATCAAATGATTTGAAAGGTGTTCATACACCACAAAATCTCGTAAGAGAGTATGATAGTTTTAACCTTTGATTTAAAATGAGTTTGATCCAAGGTCTTCATATGCTTTAAATATACCTAATACCTATAAAAGGAGTCAAAAACAATAGGTAATTAAGCACATCAAATGATTTGAAAGGTGTTCAAACACCACAAAATCTCGTAAGAGAGTATGATAGTTTTAACCTTTGATTTGAAATGAGTTTGATCCAAGGTCTTCATATGCTTTAAATAAACCTAATACCTATACAAGGAGTCAAAAACAATAGGTAATTAAGCACATCAAATGATTTGAAAGATGTTCATACACCACAAAATCTCGTAAGACAGTATGACACTTTTAACCTTTGATATAAAATGAGTTTGATCCAAGGTCTTCATATGCTTTAAATATACCTAATACCTATAAAAGGAGTAAAAAACAATAGGTAATTAAGCACATCAAATGATTTGAAAGGTGTTCATACACCACAAAATCTCGTAAGAGACTATGATAGTTTTAACCTTTGATTTGAAATGAGTTTTATCCAAGGGCTTCATATGCTTTAGATATACCTAATACCTATAAAAGGAGTAAAAAACAATAGGTAATTAAGCACATCAAATGATTTAAAAGGTGTTCATACACCACAAAATCTCGTAAGAGACTATGATAGTTTTAACCTTCGATTTGAAATGAGTTTGATCCAAGGGCTTTATATGATTTAAATATACCTAATACCTATTCAAGGAGAGAAAAACAATAGGTAATTAAGCACATCAAATGATTTGAAAGGTGTTCAAACACCACAAAATCTCGTAAGAGAGTATGATAGTTTTAACCTTTGATTTAAAATGAGTTTGATCCAAGGTCTTCATATGCTTTAAATATACCTAATACCTATAAAAGGACTCAAAAACAATTGGTAATTAAGCACATCAAATGATTTGAAAGGTGTTCAAACACCACAAAATCTCGTAAGAGAGTATGATAGTTTTAACCTTTGATTTGAAATGAGTTTGATCCAAGGTCTTCATATGATTTAAATACACCTAATACCTATACAAGGAGTCAAAAACAATAGGTAATTAAGCACATCAAATGATTTGAAAGGTGTTCAAACACCATAAAATCTCGTAAGAGAGTATGATAGTTTTAACCTTTGATTTGAAATGAGTTTGATCCAAGGTCTTCATATGCTTTAAATATACCTAATACCTATTCAAGGAGTCAAAAACAGTAGGTAATTAAGCACATCAAATGATTTGAAAGGTGTTCATACACCAAAAAATCTCGTAAGAGACTATGATAGTTTTAACCTTTGATTTGAAATGAGTTTGATCCAAAGGCTACATATGATTTAAATATACCTAATACGTATTCAAGGAGTCAAAAACAATAGGTAATTAAGCACATCAAGTGATTTGAAAGGTGTTCATACACCACAAAATCTCGTAAGAGACTATGATAGTTTTAACCTTTGATTTGAAATCAGTTTTATCCAAGGGCTTCAGATGCTTTAGATATACCTAATACCAATAAAAGGAGTAAAAAACAATAGGTAATTAAGCACTTCAAATGATTTGAAAGGTGTTCATTCACCACAAAATCTCGTAAGAGAGTATGATAGTTTTAACCTTTGATTTAAAATGAGTTTGATCCAAGGTCTTCATATGCTTTAAATATACCTAATACCTATAAATGGAGTCAAAAACAATAGGTAATTAAGCACATCAAATGATTTGAAAGGTGTTCAAACACCACAAAATCTCGTAAGAGAGTATGATAGTTTTAACCTTTTGTTTGAAATGAGTTTGATCCAAGGTCTTCATATGCTTTAAATATACCTAATACCAATTCAAGGAGTCAAAAACAATAGGTAATTAAGCACTTCAAATGATTTGAAAGATGTTCATACACCACAAAATCTCGTAAGACAGTATGATACTTTTAACCTTTGATATAAAATGAGTTTGATCCAAGGTCTTCATATGCTTTAAATATACCTAATACCTATAAAAGGAGTAAAAAACAATAGGTAATTAAGCACATCAAATGATTTGAAAGGTGTTCATACACCACAAAATCTCGTAAGAGACTATGATAGTTTTAACCTTTGATTTGAAATGAGTTTTATCCAAGGGCTTCATATGCTTTAGATATACCTAATACCTATAAAAGGAGTAAAAAACAATAGGTAATTAAGCACATCAAATGATTTGAAAGGTGTTCAAACACCACAAAATCTCGTAAGAGAGTATGATAGTTTTAACCTTTGATTTAAAATGAGTTTGATCCAAGGTCTTCATATGCTTTAAATATACCTAATACCTATAAAAGGAGTCAAAAACAATAGGTAATTAAGCACATCAAATGATTTGAAAGGTGTTCAAACACCACAAAATCTCGTAAGAGAGTATGATAGTTTTAACCTTTTGTTTGAAATGAGTTTGATCCAAGGTCTTCATATGCTTTAAATATACCTAATACCAATTCAAGGAGTCAAAAACAATAGGTAATTAAGCACTTCAAATGATTTGAAAGGTGTTCATACACCACAAAATCTCGTAAGACAGTATGATACTTTTAACCTTTGATATAAAATGAGTTTGATCCAAGGTCTTCATATGCTTTAAATATACCTAATACCTATAAAAGGAGTCAAAAACAATAGGTAATTAAGCACATCAAATGATTTGAAAGGTGTTCAAACACCACAAAATCTCGTAAGAGACTATGATAGTTTTAACCTTTGATTTGAAATGAGTTTTATCCAAGGGCTTCATATGCTTTAGATTTACCTAATACCTATAAAAGGAGTAAAAAACAATAGGTAATTAAGCACATCAAATGATTTAAAAGGTGTTCATACACCACAAAATCTCGTAAGAGACTATGATAGTTTTAACCTTCGATTTGAAATGAGTTTGATCCAAGGGCTTTATATGATTTAAATATACCTAATACCTATTCAAGGAGAGAAAAACAATAGGTAATTAAGCACATCAAATGATTTGAAAGGTGTTCAAACACCATAAAATCTCGTAAGAGAGTATGATAGTTTTAACCTTTGATTTAAAATGAGTTTGATCCAAGGTCTTCATATGCTTTAAATATACCTAATACCTATAAAAGGACTCAAAAACAATAGGTAATTAAGCACATCAAATGATTTGAAAGGTGTTCAAACACCACAAAATCTCGTAAGAGAGTATGATAGTTTTAACCTTTGATTTGAAATGAGTTTGATCCAAGGTCTACATATGCTTTAAATACACCTAATACCTATACAAGGAGTCAAAAACAATAGGTAATTAAGCACATCAAATGATTTGAAAGGTGTTCAAACACCATAAAATCTCGTAAGAGAGTATGATAGTTTTAACCTTTGATTTGAAATGAGTTTGATCCAAGGTCTTCATATGCTTTAAATATACCTAATACCTATTCAAGGAGTCAAAAACAGTAGGTAATTAAGCACTTCAAATGATTTGAAAGGTGTTCATACACCACAAAATCTCGTAAGAGACTATGATAGTTTTAACCTTTGATTTGAAATGAGTTTGATCCAAAGGCTACATATGATTTAAATATACCTAATACGTATTCAAGGAGTCAAAAACAATAGGTAATTAAGCACATCAAGTGATTTGAAAGGTGTTCATACACCACAAAATCTCGTAAGAGACTATGATAGTTTTAACCTTTGATTTGAAATCAGTTTTATCCAAGGGCTTCATATGCTTTAGATATACCTAATACCAATAAAAGGAGTAAAAAACAATAGGTAATTAAGCACTTCAAATGATTTGAAAGGTGTTCATACACCACAAAATCTCGTAAGAGAGTATGATAGTTTTAACCTTTGATTTAAAATGAGTTTGATCCAAGGTCTTCATATGCTTTAAATATACCTAATACCTATAAATGGAGTAAAAAACAATAGGTAATTAAGCACATCAAATGATTTGAAAGGTGTTCAAACACCACAAAATCTCGTAAGAGAGTATGGTAGTTTTAACCTTTTGTTTGAAATGAGTTTGATCCAAGGTCTTCATATGCTTTAAATATACCTAATACCAATTCAAGGAGTAAAAAACAATAGGTAATTAAGCACTTCAAATGATTTGAAAGGTGTTCATACACCACAAAATCTCGTAAGAGAGTATGATAGTTTTAACCTTTGATTTAAAATGAGTTTGATCCAAGGTCTTCATATGCTTTAAATATACCTAATACCTATAAATGGAGTAAAAAACAATAGGTAATTAAGCACATCAAATGATTTGAAAGGTGTTCAAACACCACAAAATCTCGTAAGAGAGTATGTTAGTTTTAACCTTTTGTTTGAAATGAGTTTGATCCAAGGTCTTCATATGCTTTAAATATACCTAATACCAATTCAAGGAGTCAAAAACAATAGGTAATTAAGCACTTCAAATGATTTGAAAGGTGTTCATACACCACAAAATCTCGTAAGACAGTATGATACTTTTAACCTTTGATTTAAAATGAGTTTGATCCAAGGTCTTCATATGCTTTAAATATACCTAATACCTATAAAAGGAGTAAAAAACAATAGGTAATTAAGCACATCAAATGATTTGAAAGGTGTTCATACACCAAAAAATCTCGTAAGAGACTATGATAGTTTTAACCTTTGATTTGAAATGAGTTTGATCCAAAGGATACATATGATTTAAATATACCTAATACATATTCAAGGAATCAAAAACAATAGGTAATTAAGCACATCAAATGATTTAAAAGGTGTTCATACACCACAAAATCTCGTAAGAGACTATGATAGTTTTAACCTTCGATTTGAAATGAGTTTGATCCAAGGGCTTTATATGATTTAAATATACCTAATACCTATTCAAGGAGAGAAAAACAATAGGTAATTAAGCACATTAAATGATTTGAAAGGTGTTCAAACACCACAAAATCTCGTAAGAGAGTATGATAGTTTTAACCTTTGATTTAAAATGAGTTTGATCCAAGGTCTTCATATGCTTTAAATATACCTAATACCTATAAAAGGACTCAAAAACAATTGGTAATTAAGCACATCAAATGATTTGAAAGGTGTTCATACACCACAAAATCTCGTAAGAGAGTATGATAGTTTTAACCTTTGATTTGAAATGAGTTTGATCCAAGGTCTACATATGCTTTAAATAAACCTAATACCTATACAAGGAGTCAAAAACAATAGGTAATTAAGCACATCAAATGATTTGAAAGATGTTCATACACCACAAAATCTCGTAAGACAGTATGACACTTTTAACCTTTGATATAAAATGAGTTTGATCCAAGGTCTTCATATGCTTTAAATATACCTAATACCTATAAAAGGAGTAAAAAACAATAGGTAATTAAGCACATCAAATGATTTGAAAGGTGTTCATACACCACAAAATCTCGTAAGAGACTATGATAGTTTTAACCTTTGATTTGAAATGAGTTTTATCCAAGGGCTTCATATGCTTTAGATATACCTAATACCTATAAAAGGAGTAAAAAACAATAGGTAATTAAGCACATCAAATGATTTAAAAGGTGTTCATACACCACAAAATCTCGTAAGAGACTATGATAGTTTTAACCTTCGATTTGAAATGAGTTTGATCCAAGGGCTTTATATGATTTAAATATACCTAATACCTATTCAAGGAGAGAAAAACAATAGGTAATTAAGCACATCAAATGATTTGAAAGGTGTTCAAACACCACAAAATCTCGTAAGAGAGTATGATAGTTTTAACCTTTGATTTAAAATGAGTTTGATCCAAGGTCTTCATATGCTTTAAATATACCTAATACCTATAAAAGGACTCAAAAACAATTGGTAATTAAGCACATCAAATGATTTGAAAGGTGTTCAAACACCACAAAATCTCGTAAGAGAGTATGATAGTTTTAACCTTTGATTTGAAATGAGTTTGATCCAAGGTCTTCATATGATTTAAATACACCGAATACCTATACAAGGAGTCAAAAACAATAGGTAATTAAGCACATCAAATGATTTGAAAGGTGTTCAAACACCATAAAATCTCGTAAGAGAGTATGATAGTTTTAACCTTTGATTTGAAATGAGTTTGATCCAAGGTCTTCATATGCTTTAAATATACCTAATACCTATTCAAGGAGTCAAAACAGTAGGTAATTAAGCACATCAAATGATTTGAAAGGTGTTCATACACCAAAAAATCTCGTAAGAGACTATGATAGTTTAAACCTTTGATTTGAAATGAGTTTGATCCAAAGGCTACATATGATTTAAATATACCTAATACGTATTCAAGGAGTCAAAAACATAGGTAATTAAGCACATCAAGTGATTTGAAAGGTGTTCATACACCTAAAAATCTCGTAAGAGACTGATGTAAAATCAAATACAGAAGAACAAGTGCCAGAGTTATTACTCAGTCTAAATCCAAGTATGGGTTCGAAACATTTACATGGTCCTTGTTTGAGCCTAAACAAGACGGTTTTACATAACGAAGGTTCGGTTGCTTTTCGGAATGATTTGGGTTGATTAGCCAAACTTAAAGGAGGATTAAGTGGGCTTAAGAAAGCAACCAAATAGCCTAATTAGTACTATTAGTGATTATTTAGCATTAACCTTGTTTAAGGTGCTATTCTAATCCTAATAGAGTAAAAAAATCTGATTTCAGCATTTTTCCTACATGTTTTCAGCTTTTCTCTTAGTTTTGATGATGTAATACATGATGAAAGGGAGAAATTAATGTAGTACAGCATCCTAGTCATGTGTATATGTGTTATTGAAGCTTAGGGTCCAAGTGGAAGCCTTTAGATTAAGCAAAGAACAAGTTTTAGCCAAGTTATCAATGCTGCCCAGCTGAAAAACGTGAATGATGTCTGATTGTAATTGGTTCTGGGCAACAGCATTTTTAGCTCAAAATCCAGAAAATCTTACATGGTTGGAAGCCCTTACATGTGTAGGTATGGAATTCATCCTTTTGGAGCTTATTTTGGATAGCCAAGTGGATTAAAATTGGCCCTAAAGCTGTCAAGGTCCAAACAGTTTTTGCTGATTTGTTCTTCTTGATTTTCTTTTTTCTTTTTCTTGTTTCCTTGTAATTTTGGAAGCTTCCAAGGCTGTATCTTTGTTGTTTAGGATGTTATTAAGTCTATATAAGTAATAGAGAAATCCATGGGGAGCATGTATGTACTTGACTTTTGATGAAATAAAAACCGTGTGTTTTTCCTAAGCTTAAAAACCGAGTGTTTCTTAGCTTAAATTGAACGAGTTACTTGGGAGAGTATTCGACAAGTGCTCAAAAACGTTTTAGTGAGTTTAAGAGCTAATCTTTTACTTATTAAAACACCCTTAGTATTTAGGTTTGTGAGCTAATCCTTCCTAAACACTAAGACAACCGAATTTAAGTAACTAAGAGCAAATCTTTCTTACTTATTTTCACATCAGAGACTATGATAGTTTTAACCTTTGATTTGAAATTAGTTTTATCCAAGGGCTTCAGATGCTTTAGATATACCTAATACCAATAAAAGGAGTAAAAAACAATAGGTAATTAAGCACTTCAAATGATTTGAAAGGTGTTCATTCACAACAAAATCTCGTAAGAGAGTATGATAGTTTTAACCTTTGATTTAAAATGAGTTTGATCCAAGGTCTTCATATGCTTTAAATATACCTAATACCTATAAATGGAGTCAAAAACAATAGGTAATTAAGCACATCAAATGATTTGAAAGGTGTTCAAACACCACAAAATCTCGTAAGAGAGTATGATAGTTTTAACCTTTTGTTTGAAATGAGTTTGATCCAAGGTCTTCATATGCTTTAAATATACCTAATACCAATTCAAGGAGTCAAAAACAATAGGTAATTAAGCACTTCAAATGATTTGAAAGATGTTCATACACCACAAAATCTCGTAAGACTGTATGATACTTTTAACCTTTGATATAAAATGAGTTTGATCCAAGGTCTTCATATGCTTTAAATATACCTAATACCTATAAAAGGAGTAAAAAACAATAGGTAATTAAGCACATCAAATGATTTGAAAGGTGTTCATACACCACAAAATCTCGTAAGAGACTATGATAGTTTTAACCTTTGATTTGAAATGAGTTTTATCCAAGGGCTTCATATGCTTTAGATATACCTAATACCTATAAAAGGAGTAAAAAACAATAGGTAATTAAGCACATCAAATGATTTGAAAGGTGTTCAAACACCACAAAATCTCGTAAGAGAGTATGATAGTTTTAACCTTTGATTTAAAATGAGTTTGATCCAAGGTCATCATATGCTTTAAATATACCTAATACCTATAAAAGGACTCAAAAACAATTGGTAATTAAGCACATCAAATGATTTGAAAGGTGTTCAAACACCACAAAATCTCGTAAGAGAGTATGTTAGTTTTAACCTTTTGTTTGAAATGAGTTTGATCCAAGTTCTTCATATGCTTTAAATATACCTAATACCAATTCAAGGAGTCAAAAACAATAGGTAATTAAGCACTTCAAATGATTTGAAAGGTGTTAATACACCACAAAATCTCGTAAGACAGTATGATACTTTTAACCTTTGATATAAAATGAGTTTGATCCAAGGTCTTCATATGATTTAAATACACCGAATACCTATACAAGGAGTCAAAAACAATAGGTAATTAAGCACATCAAATGATTTGAAAGGTGTTCAAACACCATAAAATCTCGTAAGAGAGTATGATAGTTTTAACCTTTGATTTGAAATGAGTTTGATTTAAGGTCTTCATAAGCTTTAAATATACCTAATACCTATTCAAGGAGTCAAAACAGTAGGTAATTAAGCACATCAAATGATTTGAAAGGTGTTCATACACCAAAAAATCTCGTAAGAGACTATGATAGTTTAAACCTTTGATTTGAAATGAGTTTGATCCAAAGGCTACATATGATTTAAATATACCTAATACGTATTCAAGGAGTCAAAAACATAGGTAATTAAGCACATCAAGTGATTTGAAAGGTGTTCATACACCATAAAATCTCGTAAGAGACTATGATAGTTTTAACCTTTGATTTGAAATTAGTTTTATCCAAGGGCTTCAGATGCTTTAGATATACCTAATACCAATAAAAGGAGTAAAAAACAATAGGTAATTAAGCACTTCAAATGATTTGAAAGGTGTTCATTCACAACAAAATCTCGTAAGAGAGTATGATAGTTTTAACCTTTGATTTAAAATGAGTTTGATCCAAGGTCTTCATATGCTTTAAATATACCTAATACCTATAAATGGAGTCAAAAACAATAGGTAATTAAGCACATTAAATGATTTGAAAGGTGTTCAAACACCACAAAATCTCGTAAGAGAGTATGATAGTTTTAACCTTTTGTTTGAAATGAGTTTGATCCAAGGTCTTCATATGCTTTAAATATACCTAATACCAATTCAAGGAGTCAAAAACAATAGGTAATTAAGCACTTCAAATGATTTGAAAGATGTTCATACACCACAAAATCTCGTAAGACTGTATGATACTTTTAACCTTTGATATAAAATGAGTTTGATCCAAGGTCTTCATATGCTTTAAATATACCTAATACCTATAAAAGGAGTAAAAAACAATAGGTAATTAAGCACATCAAATGATTTGAAAGGTGTTCATACACCACAAAATCTCGTAAGAGACTATGATAGTTTTAACCTTTGATTTGAAATGAGTTTTATCCAAGGGCTTCATATGCTTTAGATATACCTAATACCTATAAAAGGAGTAAAAAACAATAGGTAATTAAGCACATCAAATGATTTGAAAGGTGTTCAAACACCACAAAATCTCGTAAGAGAGTATGATAGTTTTAACCTTTGATTTAAAATGAGTTTGATCCAAGGTCTTCATATGCTTTAAATATACCTAATACCTATAAAAGGACTCAAAAACAATTGGTAATTAAGCACATCAAATGATTTGAAAGGTGTTCAAACACCACAAAATCTCGTAAGAGAGTATGTTAGTTTTAACCTTTTGTTTGAAATGAGTTTGATCCAAGGTCTTCATATGCTTTAAATATACCTAATACCAATTCAAGGAGTCAAAAACAATAGGTAATTAAGCACTTCAAATGATTTGAAAGGTGTTCATACACCACAAAATCTCGTAAGACAGTATGATACTTTTAACCTTTGATATAAAATGAGTTTGATCCAAGGTCTTCATATGCTTTCAATATACCTAATACCTATAAAAGGACTCAAAAACAATTGGTAATTAAGCACATCAAATGATTTGAAAGGTGTTCAAACACCACAAAATCTCGTAAGAGACTATGATAGTTTTAACCTTTGATTTGAAATGAGTTTTATCCAAGGGCTTCATATGCTTTAGATTTACCTAATACCTATAAAAGGAGTAAAAAACAATAGGTAATTAAGCACATCAAATGATTTAAAAGGTGTTCATACACCACAAAATCTCGTAAGAGACTATGATAGTTTTAACCTTCGATTTGAAATGAGTTTGATCCAAGGGGTTTATATGATTTAAATATACCTAATACCTATTCAAGGAGAGAAAAACAATAGGTAATTAAGCACATCAAATGATTTCAAAGGTGTTCAAACACCACAAAATCTCGTAAGAGAGTATGATAGTTTTAACCTTTGATTTAAAATGAGTTTGATCCAAGGTCTTCATATGCTTTAAATATACCTAATACCTATAAAAGGACTCAAAAACAATAGGTAATTAAGCACATCAAATGATTTGAAAGGTGTTCAAACACCACAAAATCTCGTAAGAGAGTGTGATAGTTTTAACCTTTGATTTGAAATGAGTTTGATCCAAGGTCTACATATGCTTTAAATACACCTAATACCTATACAAGGAGTCAAAAACAATAGGTAATTAAGCACATCAAATGATTTGAAAGGTGTTCAAACACCATAAAATCTCGTAAGAGAGTATGATAGTTTTAACCTTTGATTTGAAATGAGTTTGATCCAAGGTCTTCATATGCTTTAAATATACCTAATACCTATTCAAGGAGTCAAAAACAGTAGGTAATTAAGCTGATGCAGGAGCATCCATGATCAATCCAAGTCTCCTAACAAAGAGTCATCAAGAAGAGATTAAGGTGAAGGAGATTCAGTTCATTAGCTTACTTAATCCAATTTCGAACAAACAAGTACTTCGAATTGTTAATTAAGCTTAACACCTTCTTAATCTTTTTTAAGCCTTGTTGATTAATGCTTATGATCATCTTAACATCATTAAGTATTAGTAATAAAGCTTGAATTATGATTAAATAGCTTAATTAGTTAGTTCTAAGTCATTAAAGTAAGCTTAGTGAAACTGTTTTGGAAGAACAGAATTTATACGGTTTGTTTAGGGCACGTTTTGGCTACGTTTTTGAGCTTTATTCTTGGCTAAGGCAACCATACATGACTCACCTGTGTGCTTACATACATCACCAACAAGCATGTGAAGAGTTGGAGGCAAGAATCAATAGGAAATGAGAGCTTCATGGAGAAGTATCCAAAACCGCAGCTGGGAGGCGTCATTCTGGGCCCCTCTTCATCAGTTCTGGGCAGCCGTCTTTTTTTAGCTTTTGGAGCTGATTTTTTTGAGGATATTTTCCTTAGAATGTCTATTTTAATACCTTAGATTCCTTTTTGCAGTAGGACATTTTCGTTTCTCAGAATCCCTCAATCATTGCACCTAGGTACTGTAAACTGGCCAGATTTTTGTAATAGTTTAAGATGGCTTTTGTTACCTAAGCAAAACATCACCAAATGACGTGAATTTTTGGTATGTTACTGCTTTATATGTTAGGTTTGTAAGGCAAGAAGTTTCATTAGACTTTGTTGAATGAATTAAGAGTTATACTCATTTCTTTGAGCTGTGCGCTTAGAGCAAAACTGGACAGTTTGTCCTAATCCAAGTCTTTGAGTTAATTAGCTAACTAACGTAGAATAGTTACTAATTTAACAAAGCAAGGTTGCACCAAGAGTTCTTCTTTGACATTGGTGGCCTAGTTTGGTGGTTCTAAGGCTAGTGAAAGTGGTGGTTGTTGGTACGGTTCCAACAAGGCTTGAAGCAAAACTGATTCTTCGGTTCTTAACCAACGAATGCTCTTGTTTATGAAATGCTTTATGCATCATTTGGTATCAGAGCTTTGGTTAGTTTAAGAGCATTCTTTTAACCCTCTAATCATCCCATAATCATTTCCTAAACTCATACACTTATCCCCCCAAAACCGAAATCAATTCTAAGCCCAAACACATCTCTTTTCTTCTCTTCTCACCTCTAATCTTTGATACAACTTAGTGGTTGTTAAAATGAGTGGTGGTGAAGATCCAAATCAGTTTAGAAGGGGCATGACATTGAATGAAGCAAGGTTAGTTGGCCTTGAGAATCAAATGGCTACAATTAGTGAGCAAATGGCAAATCTCATGGAAGCTTTTCGAAGTTCTAGTGTTGGAGTTCGAAGAGAAGTTCATGAAAGGAGGCACTTTGAAGATGAGAATGAGGTTGTTTATGACTCTAGTGAAGAAGTACAATCACAAACTTCTAATCAAAGAAGGAGGCCACGAAAACAAGATGATTTTCGAGACATCAAGTTAGATGTTCCAGAATTTGATGGAAACCTTAATCCGGATGCTTATTTGGAATGGGTTTCGAGATGTAATAGGATTTTCGAGCTAAAGGAGTATGATGATTCGAAATCTTTCAAGTTGGCTATCACTAAGCTAAAGGGTTATGCATCCCTTTGGTGGGAAAACGTTGCTCTTGCTAGAGAAAGGAAACATAAGCCGAAAATCAAGAGTTGGAAGAAACTGAAAAAGAAGATGGAAGCTAAGTTTCTCCCTCCACTTACACTCTTGATTTATATAACCAACTTTCTGATTTGTTCCAAGGTACCAAGAATGTCGAGACATACATCCATGAATATGAAAAGTTGATGATGAAATTGGATGTTCAAGAAAGGGAAGAGCAGACCATGGCTCGTTTTGTGAAGGGCCTAGATCGTGACATCCAAAAGAAGCTTGAGCTTCAATCTTATTCTACTTTAGATGAACTTTTCAGGTTGGCTCTTAAGGTGGAAAAGCATCAAAAGGACAAGAAGAAGAAGGTATTTAGCAAAGGAACTTCTTATGCTAAAGGAGGTTCTAGTTCGTATGTAAAGCCTACTTCGACATCTCCATTTACACCTAAAAGTGAAGCTGGTTCGAAATTTCTTGATAAGGGGAAGAAAGTTGCTGAAAGTTCTTCCAAGAAGGATGATATCAAATGTTTTAAGTGTCATGGTTATGGTCATTATCAAGCACAATGCCCAAACAGAAGGGTAATGACCTTATTAGACATTAAAAACATAGAAGATGCCCTTAAAGATCAAGAGGAGCACGAAAAAGAATCTGAAAAGGAGGATGAATGCAATGAAGATGTTCTTGTTGATGAAGTGGAAGGAGATGATCATCTTAGCTTGGTTCTAAGGAGGGTCCTTCACTCCAAAGAAGCCGAAGCTATACCATCTCAACGAGACCAGATTTTTCAGACAAAATGCTTAATCAAGGGCAAGATTTGTTCCATGATTATTGATGGTGGGAGTTGCACTAATGTAGCTTCGAGTTCTATGGTGGAGAAGCTCAATCATCCTACCTTCAGTCATCCTAAACCATATAAGCTTCATTGGCTTAATGATGGTAACTGTGTGGAGGTAACAAAACAAGCTTTAATTAGCTTCTCTTTTGGTGATTCGTATAATGATAAGGTTTTATGTGATGTAGTGCCTATGAATGCATGTCATATTCTCTTAGGGAGGCCGTGGCAATCTGATAAGGAAACCTTACATAATGGTAGGACTAATACATACACTTTCATGCATGAAAACAAGAAAATTATACTTAGTCCTAGCAAAAAGGGTCCGAATTTGCCTAAGAAAGAAACCTCCAATTCGAAAGCTAAAAATCAGAAATCCTTAATTCTCCAAAAACACCAAGTTGATAAGGCCATTGAAAAGGGGAAGGAAATGTACTTGTTGTTGTTATTTGCTGCAAATGATGAAAATACTCGTGAATTACATGATTGGGTTAAACCATTAGTGAACGATTTTAGTGATATTTTTCCCGAGGATCTTCCCTATGGTTTACCACCTAGTAGGGGTATTGAGCATCAAATTGACTTAGTTCCTAGAGCACCATTACCTAACAAGGCAGCTTATAGATGTAATCCTGAAGAAGCTAAAGAGTTGCAAAAACAGATTACTGAATTGTTAGCTAAGGGATTTGTACAAGAAAGTCTTAGTCCATGTGCTGTTCCTGTTATTTTGGTTCCAAAGAAGGATGGAACTATGCGTATGTGTGTAGATTGCAGGGCTATAAACAACATTACCATCAAGTATAGGTATCCTATTCCTAGGCTTGATGATTTGCTCGATGAATTACATGGTGCTACTATATTCTCCAAGATAGATTTGCGTAGTGGTTATCATCAGATTCGAATCAAGGAAGGGGATGAATGGAAAACAGCCTTTAAGACTAAGAGTGGGTTATATGAGTGGCGTGTTATGCCATTTGGTTTAACTAATGCTCCTAGTACTTTCATGAGGCTCATGCATGAGGTACTTCGTCCTTTCATTGGTTCGTTTGTTGTGGTTTATTTTGATGATATTCTTGTGTATAGCAACAGTGAACAGGATCATCTTATTCATCTGAAGAAGGTTTTCCTTAAGCTAAGGGAAAAGAAGCTATATGCAAAGATGGAGAAGTGTGAATTCTTCACTTCTAGTGTGTCTTTTCTTGGTTTCATTATTTCATCTCAGGGTATTTCTATGGATGAATCCAAGGTGGAGGCAATCAAATCATGGCCAATTCCAAAGTCCATCACAGAAGTTCGAAGTTTTCATGGATTGGCATCTTTTTATAGGAGATTCATCAGAGGTTTTAGTACTATTTTGGCTCCACTGACCGAATGTATCAAAGGGGGTTCTTTCACTTGGACTCCAGCAGCTCAGGAAGCATTTGATCAGTTGAAAAGCAAGCTTTGTGAGGCGCCTGTTCTAGCCTTACCAGATTTCAAGAAAGTGTTTGAAGTGGAATGTGATGCAAGTGGCGTAGGGATTGGAGCTGTTTTACAACAAGGAGGGCGTCCCATAGCCTATTTCAGTGAGAAGCTCAATCATGCCAAGCTCAACTACAGCACCTATGATAAAGAGTTCTATGCTATTATTCGTGCTTTGACTTATTGGACTCATTATCGTAGGCCAGCTCAGTTTGTGTTGCATTCAGATCACCAAGCTTTGAAGTACATTAATGGACAACATAAGCTCAGTTCACGACATGCTAAATGGGTGGAGTTCCTTCAATCTTTTGATTTTGTTTTAAAGTACAAAACTGGAGTTTCTAATGTGGTTGCAGATGCATTATCTAGGAGGCATTCTATGCTTTCTCTAATGGAGGCTCGAGTTCTTGGCTTCACTCATATTAAGGAACTTTATTATGATGATCCAGATTTCTCACCATTGATAGAAGCGTGCAAGGATGGTTCTCATGGAGCTTATTCGGTTCTAGATGGTTTTCTCTTCCGAAATAATAAGCTTTGTATCCCTAAGTGCTCACTAAGGGATTTGCTCATCAAGGAGGTTCATGGAGGAGGCCTAGCAGGGCATTTTGGTATTAACAAAACTGTGGATGTTTTGCAGGAACACTTTTATTGGCCAAAACTGGCAGGTGATGTTCACTCAGTTCTAGCTCGATGTTCTACATGTCAAAAGGCCAAGAGTTCTTTTCATCAAGGGCTCTATACTCCACTCCCAGTTCCTAATCAGCCATGGGAAGATGTTAGTATGGATTTCATTGTGGCTTTGCCTAGAACTCAAAGGCAAAGAGATGCTATTATGGTGGTGGTGGATCGATTCTCAAAGATGGCTCATTTCATTGCTTGCAACAAGACGGATGATGCAATTCATGTAGCTGATTTGTACTTCAAGGAGATCATTAGATTACATGGTGTACCGAAGACTATTGTTTCTGATAAGGATGTTAAGTTCCTTAGTTTCTTTTGGAAGACCTTATGGAAGCTCCTAGGTACTAAGCTCCTCTTTAGTACCACGGCGCATCCACAAACTGATGGTCAAACGGAGGTGACAAACAGGACACTCACTACTCTCCTCAGGACTCTAGTTAACAAGTCACAGAAAGATTGGGATCTAAAGCTAGCACATGCAGAATTTGCTTATAATAGATCACCTACATATGCCACGAAGTGCTCTCCATTCGAAGTGAACTATGGGGTTAATCCTTTAAGCCCCATTGATTTACTACCTATTCCAGTTGAAGTGAGACAAAGCAAAGATGCAGAGGAGAAGGCAAAGGAGATGAAAAAGCTTCACCAACAGATTAGAGCACGCATTGAGAAGGTTAATGAAGCTTACAAGGTCCGAGCTAACAAGCATCGAAAGGAGGTCATTTACAAGCCCGGGGACTTGGTATGGTTGCACCTAAGGAAGGAACGATTTCCATCAAGAAGAAAGAACAAGCTGATGCCAAGGAGTGATGGTCCATTTAGGGTGCTTGAAAAGATCAATAACAATGCATACAAGATAGAACTACCAAGTGAGATGGGCAACATTTCGGCCACCTTCAATGTGGGTGATTTAGCTCCATATTTAGAAGAAGATTTTGAGTTACAAGAAGACTTCTCCAAACCAGGGGAGAATGATGCAGGAGCATCCATGATCAATCCAAGTCTCCTAACAAAGAGTCATCAAGAAGAGATTAAGGTGAAGGAGATTCAGTTCATTAGCTTACTTAATCCAATTTCGAACAAACAAGTACATCGAATTGTTAATTAAGCTTAACACCTTCTTAATCTTTTTTAAGCCTTGTTGATTAATGCTTATGATCATCTTAACATCATTAAGTATTAGTAATAGAGCTTGAATTATGATTAAATAGCTTAATTAGTTAGTTCTAAGTCATTAAAGTAAGCTTAGTGAAACTGTTTTGGAAGAACAGAATTTATACGGTTTGTTTAGGGCACGTTTTGGCTACGTTTTTGAGCTTTATTCTTGGCTAAGGCAACCATACATGACTCACCTGTGTGCTTACATACATCACCAACAAGCATGTGAAGAGTTGGAGGCAAGAATCAATAGGAAATGAGAGCTTCATGGAGAAGTATCCAAAACCGCAGCTGGGAGGCGTCATTCTGGGCCCCTCTTCATCAGTTCTGGGCAGCCGTCTTTTTTTAGCTTTTGGAGCTGATTTTTTTGAGGATATTTTCCTTAGAATGTCTATTTTAATACCTTAGCTTCCTTTTTGCAGTAGGACATTTTCGTTTCTCAGAATCCCTCAATCATTGCACCTAGGTACTGTAAACTGGCCAGATTTTTGTAATAGTTTAAGATGGCTTTTGTTACCTAAGCAAAACATCACCAAATGACGTGAATTTTTGGTATGTTACTGCTTTATATGTTAGGTTTGTAAGGCAAGAAGTTTCATTAGACTTTGTTGAATGAATTAAGAGTTATACTCATTTCTTTGAGCTGTGCGCTTAGAGCAAAACTGGACAGTTTGTCCTAATCCAAGTCTTTGAGTTAATTAGCTAACTAACGTAGATTAGTTACTAATTTAACAAAGCAAGGTTGCACCAAGAGTTCTTCTTTGACATTGGTGGCCTAGTTTGGTGGTTCTAAGGCTAGTGAAAGTGGTGGTTGTTGGTACGGTTCCAACAAGGCTTGAAGCAAAACTGATTCTTCGGTTCTTAACCAACGAATGCTCTTGTTTATGAAATGCTTTATGCATCATAAGCACTTCAAATGATTTGAAAGGTGTTCATACACCACAAAATCTCGTAAGAGACTATGATAGTTTTAACCTTTGATTTGAAATGAGTTTGATCCAAAGGCTACATATGATTTAAATATACCTAATACGTATTCAAGGAGTCAAAAACAATAGGTAATTAAGCACATCAAGTGATTTGAAAGGTGTTCATACACCACAAAATCTCGTAAGAGACTATGATAGTTTTAACCTATGATTTGAAATTAGTTTTATCCAAGGGCTTCATATGCTTTAGATATACCTAATACCAATAAAAGGAGTAAAAAACAATAGGTAATTAAGCACTTCAAATGATTTGAAAGGTGTTCATACACCACAAAATCTCGTAAGAGAGTATGATAGTTTTAACCTTTGATTTAAAATGAGTTTGATCCAAGGTCTTCATATGCTTTAAATATACCTAATACCTATAAATGGAGTCAAAAACAATAGGTAATTAAGTACATCAAATGATTTGAAAGGTGTTCAAACACCACAAAATCTCGTAAGAGAGTATGTTAGTTTTAACCTTTTGTTTGAAATGAGTTTGATCCAAGGTCTTCATATGCTTTAAATATACCTAATACCAATTCAAGGAGTAAAAAACAATAGGTAATTAAGCACTTCAAATGATTTGAAAGGTGTTCATACACCACAAAATCTCGTAAGAGAGTATGATAGTTTTAACCTTTGATTTAAAATGAGTTTGATCCAAGGTCTTCATATGCTTTAAATATACCTAATACCTATAAATGGAGTAAAAAACAATAGGTAATTAAGCACATCAAATGATTTGAAAGGTGTTCAAACACCACAAAATCTCGTAAGAGAGTATGTTAGTTTTAACCTTTTGTTTGAAATGAGTTTGATCCAAGGTCTTCATATGCTTTAAATATACCTAATACCAATTCAAGGAGTCAAAAACAATAGGTAATTAAGCACTTCAAATGATTTGAAAGGTGTTCATACACCACAAAATCTCGTAAGACAGTATGATACTTTTAACCTTTGATTTAAAATGAGTTTGATCCAAGGTCTTCATATGCTTTAAATATACCTAATACCTATAAAAGGAGTAAAAAACAATAGGTAATTAAGCACATCAAATGATTTGAAAGGTGTTCATACACCAAAAAATCTCGTAAGAGACTATGATAGTTTTAACCTTTGATTTGAAATGAGTTTGATCCAATGGATACATATGATTTAAATATACCTAATACATATTCAAGGAATCAAAAACAATAGGTAATTAAGCACATCAAATGATTTAAAAGGTGTTCATACACCACAAAATCTCGTAAGAGACTATGATAGTTTTAACCTTCGATTTGAAATGAGTTTGATCCAAGGGCTTTATATGATTTAAATATACCTAATACCTATTCAAGGAGAGAAAAACAATAGGTAATTAAGCACATTAAATGATTTGAAAGGTGTTCAAACACCACAAAATCTCGTAAGAGAGTATGATAGTTTTAACCTTTGATTTAAAATGAGTTTGATCCAAGGTCTTCATATGCTTTAAATATACCTAATACCTATAAAAGGACTCAAAAACAATTGGTAATTAAGCACATCAAATGATTTGAAAGGTGTTCAAACACCACAAAATCTCGTAAGAGAGTATGATAGTTTTAACCTTTGATTTGAAATGAGTTTGATCCAAGGTCTACATATGCTTTAAATAAATCTAATACCTATACAAGGAGTCAAAAACAATAGGTAATTAAGCACATCAAATGATTTGAAAGATGTTCATACACCACAAAATCTCGTAAGACAGTATGACACTTTTAACCTTTGATATAAAATGAGTTTGATCCAAGGTCTTCATATGCTTTAAATATACCTAATACCTATAAAAGGAGTAAAAAACAATAGGTAATTAAGCACATCAAATGATTTGAAAGGTGTTCATACACCACAAAATCTCGTAAGAGACTATGATAGTTTTAACCTTTGATTTGAAATGAGTTTTATCCAAGGGCTTCATATGCTTTAGATATACCTAATAGCTATAAAAGGAGTAAAAAACAATAGGTAATTAAGCACATCAAATGATTTAAAAGGTGTTCATACACCACAAAATCTCGTAAGAGACTATGATAGTTTTAACCTTCGATTTGAAATGAGTTTGATCCAAGGGCTTTATATGATTTAAATATACCTAATACCTATTCAAGGAGAGAAAAACAATAGGTAATTAAGCACATCAAATGATTTGAAAGGTGTTCAAACACCACAAAATCTCGTAATAGAGTATGATAGTTTTAACCTTTGATTTAAAATGAGTTTGATCCAAGGTCTTCATATGCTTTAAATATACCTAATACCTATAAAAGGACTCAAAAACAATTGGTAATTAAGCACATCAAATGATTTGAAAGGTGTTCAAACACCACAAAATCTCGTAAGAGAGTATGATAGTTTTAACCTTTGATTTGAAATGAGTTTGATCCAAGGTCTTCATATGATTTAAATACACCGAATACCTATACAAGGAGTCAAAAACAATAGGTAATTAAGCACATCAAATGATTTGAAAGGTGTTCAAACACCATAAAATCTCGTAAGAGAGTATGATAGTTTTAACCTTTGATTTGAAATGAGTTTGATCCAAGGTCTTCATATGCTTTAAATATACCTAATACCTATTCAAGGAGTCAAAAAGTAGGTAATTAAGCACATCAAATGATTTGAAAGGTGTTCATACACCAAAAAATCTCGTAAGAGACTATGATAGTTTAAACCTTTGATTTGAAATGAGTTTGATCCAAAGGCTACATATGATTTAAATATACCTAATACGTATTCAAGGAGTCAAAAACATAGGTAATTAAGCACATCAAGTGATTTGAAAGGTGTTCATACACCACAAAATCTCGTAAGAGACTATGATAGTTTTAACCTTTGATTTGAAATTAGTTTTATCCAAGGGCTTCAGATGCTTTAGATATACCTAATACCAATAAAAGGAGTAAAAAACAATAGGTAATTAAGCACTTCAAATGATTTGAAAGGTGTTCATTCACAACAAAATCTCGTAAGAGAGTATGATAGTTTTAACCTTTGATTTAAAATGAGTTTGATCCAAGGTCTTCATATGCTTTAAATATACCTAATACCTATAAATGGAGTCAAAAACAATAGGTAATTAAGCACATCAAATGATTTGAAAGGTGTTCAAACACCACAAAATCTCGTAAGAGAGTATGATAGTTTTAACCTTTTGTTTGAAATGAGTTTGATCCAAGGTCTTCATATGCTTTAAATATACCTAATACCAATTCAAGGAGTCAAAAACAATAGGTAATTAAGCACTTCAAATGATTTGAAAGATGTTCATACACCACAAAATCTCGTAAGACTGTATGATACTTTTAACCTTTGATATAAAATGAGTTTGATCCAAGGTCTTCATATGCTTTAAATATACCTAATACCTATAAAAGGAGTAAAAAACAATAGGTAATTAAGCACATCAAATGATTTGAAAGGTGTTCATACACCACAAAATCTCGTAAGAGACTATGATAGTTTTAACCTTTGATTTGAAATGAGTTTTATCCAAGGGCTTCATATGCTTTAGATATACCTAATACCTATAAAAGGAGTAAAAAACAATAGGTAATTAAGCACATCAAATGATTTGAAAGGTGTTCAAACACCACAAAATCTCGTAAGAGAGTATGATAGTTTTAACCTTTGATTTAAAATGAGTTTGATCCAAGGTCTTCATATGCTTTAAATATACCTAATACCTATAAAAGGACTCAAAAACAATTGGTAATTAAGCACATCAAATGATTTGAAAGGTGTTCAAACACCACAAAATCTCGTAAGAGAGTATGATAGTTTTAACCTTTGATTTGAAATGAGTTTGATCCAAGGTCTTCATATGCTTTAAATCTATACAAGGTGATCCAAAGTCAAGCCCACTTAAAGGCTCTTTGGTTCATGAACCAGTTGCACTTGTTTTGGAAGCTCTTGGCTTTTCTCCATTTGTTCTTAAGCCCGAGTTTGTTACTTGTTTAACTTGGATGGTGGATTGAGGCGTGCATCACATTTTGAAGAGCCCAAGTTCTGTTTGGGTTTCAAGCATGATTGTAAAGGAAGCCCAAGTTCTGTTTGGATTCCTATTTAATCTATTTCTTTTTTTGTTTTATTTCAAGCTTAAAATAAAGCCTAGTGATTACTTAAGACACTAAGGCAAGTAGGCGTGTGTTTTGTGGCTGATTAGGCATGTAATTAGGGGTTATTTACAGCTCATAATTGCTGATTGCCTTCTTTGTAGCAGCCCCTTAAATGAGGCTTAATTAGGGCATGAATTAAGGAGTTTTGTAACTCCTCAAAGCCATTCCTCTTAGGACGTTTTTAGGGTGTTTCAGCTCCTCCTTTGCTGCTCCTTATCTCTATATAAGGAGAGAAAATGATAATAGAAAGCAGATTTGAGTTTTGATAAAAAAAACCTTTGTGTTATAGTTTTTACTTTGAGTTTGTCTCAAGTATTGCTAACCCTTATTACTTTGAGTGAGTCTTGAGTGATAAGCCTAGGAGAGATTGAGTGAGTCTTATCTCTGACCTAGAACCCCAAAACATTGAGTGTGTTCTTGTGTTTTGGAACTATTTCTTGTTTCGAGTGATTTCTTTTTTAAAGTGAGTGTTCTATTGTTCGTAAGTTTAGAATCATCATCCAATCCTTTGGAGGGTGATTTTAGATTCACATCAATATGCTTTAAATATACCTAACACCTATAAAAGGAGTCAAAAAAGTAGGTAATTAAGCACATCAAATGATTTGAAAGGTGTTCATACACCAAAAAATCTCGTAAGAGACTATGATAGTTTAAACCTTTGATTTGAAATGAGTTTGATCCAAAGGCTACATATGATTTAAATATACCTAATACGTATTCAAGGAGTCAAAAACATAGGTAATTAAGCACATCAAGTGATTTGAAAGGTGTTCATACACCACAAAATCTCGTAAGAGACTATGATAGTTTTAACCTTTGATTTGAAATTAGTTTTATCCAAGGGCTTCAGATGCTTTAGATATACCTAATACCAATAAAAGGAGTAAAAAACAATAGGTAATTAAGCACTTCAAATGATTTGAAAGGTGTTCATTCACAACAAAATCTCGTAAGAGAGTATGATAGTTTTAACCTTTGATTTAAAATGAGTTTGATCCAAGGTCTTCATATGCTTTAAATATACCTAATACCTATAAATGGAGTCAAAAACAATAGGTAATTAAGCACATCAAATGATTTGAAAGGTGTTCAAACACCACAAAATCTCGTAAGAGAGTATGATAGTTTTAACCTTTTGTTTGAAATGAGTTTGATCCAAGGTCTTCATATGCTTTAAATATACCTAATACCAATTCAAGGAGTCAAAAACAATAGGTAATTAAGCACTTCAAATGATTTGAAAGATATTCATACACCACAAAATCTCGTAAGACTGTATGATACTTTTAACCTTTGATATAAAATGAGTTTGATCCAAGGTCTTCATATGCTTTAAATATACCTAATACCTATAAAAGGAGTAAAAAAACAATAGGTAATTAAGCACATCAAATGATTTGAAAGGTGTTCATACACCACAAAATCTCGTAAGAGACTATGATAGTTTTAACCTTTGATTTGAAATGAGTTTTATCCAAGGGCTTCATATGCTTTAGATATACCTAATACCTATAAAAGGAGTAAAAAACAATAGGTAATTAAGCACATCAAATGATTTGAAAGGTGTTCAAACACCATAAAATCTCGTAAGAGAGTATGATAGTTTTAACCTTTGATTTAAAATGAGTTTGATCCAAGGTCTTCATATGCTTTAAATATACCTAATACCTATAAAAGGACTCAAAAACAATTGGTAATTAAGCACATCAAATGATTTGAAAGGTGTTCAAACACCACAAAATCTCGTAAGAGAGTATGATAGTTTTAACCTTTGATTTGAAATGAGTTTGATCCAAGGTCTTCATATGCTTTAAATACACCTAATACCTATACAAGGAGTCAAAAACAATAGGTAATTAAGCACATCAAATGATTTGAAAGGTGTTCAAACATCATAAAATCTCGTAAGAGAGTATGATAGTTTTAACCTTTGATTTGAAATGAGTTTGATCCAAGGTCTTCATATGCTTTAAATATACCTAATACCTATTCAAGGAGTCAAAAACAATAGGTAATTTAGCACTTCAAATGATTTGAAAGGTGTTCATACACCACAAAATCTCGTAAGACAGTATGATAGTTTTAACCTTTGATTTAAAATGAGTTTGATCCAAGGTCTTCATATGATTTAAATATACCTAATACCTATAAAAGGAGTAAAAATCAGTAGGTAATTAAGCACATCAAATGATTTGAAAGGTGTTCATACACCACAAAATCCCGTAAGAGACTATGATAGTTTTAACCTTCGATTTGAAATGAGTTTGATCCAAGGGCTTTATATGATTTAAATATACCTAATACCTATTCAAGGAGAGAAAAACAATAGGTAATTAAGCACATCAAATGATTTGAAAGGTGTTCAAACACCACAAAATCTCGTAAGAGAGTATGATAGTTTTAACCTTTGATTTAAAATGAGTTTGATCCAAGGTCTTCATATGCTTTAAATATACCTAATACCTATAAAAGGATTCAAAAACAATTGGTAATTAAGCACATCAAATGATTTGAAAGGTGTTCAAACACCACAAAATCTCGTAAGAGAGTATGATAGTTTTAACCTTTGATTTGAAATGAGTTTGATCCAAGGTCTTCATATGATTTAAATACACCGAATACCTATACAAGGAGTCAAAAACAATAGGTAATTAAGCACATCAAATGATTTGAAAGGTGTTCAAACACCATAAAATCTCGTAAGAGAGTATGATAGTTTTAACCTTTGATTTGAAATGAGTTTGATCCAAGGTCTTCATATGCTTTAAATATACCTAATACCTATTCAAGGAGTCAAAACAGTAGGTAATTAAGCACATCAAATGATTTGAAAGGTGTTCATACACCAAAAAATCTCGTAAGAGACTATGATAGTTTAAACCTTTGATTTGAAATGAGTTTGATCCTGATGTAAAATCAAATACAGAAGAACAATTGATGCAGGAGCATCCATGATCAATCCAAGTCTCCTAACAAAGAGTCATCAAGAAGAGATTAAGGTGAAGGAGATTCAGTTCATTAGCTTACTTAATCCAATTTCGAACAAACAAGTACTTCGAATTGTTAATTAAGCTTAACACCTTCTTAATCTTTTTTAAGCCTTGTTGATTAATGCTTATGATCATCTTAACATCATTAAGTATTAGTAATAAAGCTTGAATTATGATTAAATAGCTTAATTAGTTAGTTCTAAGTCATTAAAGTAAGCTTAGTGAAACTGTTTTGGAAGAACAGAATTTATACGGTTTGTTTAGGGCACGTTTTGGCTACGTTTTTGAGCTTTATTCTTGGCTAAGGCAACCATACATGACTCACCTGTGTGCTTACATACATCACCAACAAGCATGTGAAGAGTTGGAGGCAAGAATCAATAGGAAATGAGAGCTTCATGGAGAAGTATCCAAAACCGCAGCTGGGAGGCGTCATTCTGGGCCCCTCTTCATCAGTTCTGGGCAGCCGTCTTTTTTTAGCTTTTGGAGCTGATTTTTTGAGGATATTTTCCTTAGAATGTCTATTTTAATACCTTAGCTTCCTTTTTGCAGTAGGACATTTTCGTTTCTCAGAATCCCTCAATCATTGCACCTAGGTACTGTAAACTGGCCAGATTTTTGTAATAGTTTAAGATGGCTTTTGTTACCTAAGCAAAACATCACCAAATGACGTGAATTTTTGGTATGTTACTGCTTTATATGTTAGGTTTGTAAGGCAAGAAGTTTCATGAGAGTTTGTTGAATGAATTAAGAGTTATACTCATTTCTTTGAGCTGTGCGCTTAGAGCAAAACTGGACAGTTTGTCCTAATTAAAGTCTTTGAGTTAATTAGCTAACTAACGTAGATTAGTTACTAATTTAACAAAGCAAGGTTGCACCAAGAGTTCTTCTTTGACATTGGTGGCCTAGTTTGGTGGTTCTAAGGCTAGTGAAAGTGGTGGTTGTTGGTACGGTTCCAACAAGGCTTGAAGCAAAACTGATTCTTCGGTTCTTAACCAACGAATGCTCTTGCTTATGAAATGCTTTATGCATCATTTGGTATCAGAGCTTTGGTTAGTTTAAGAGCATTCTTTTAACCCTCTAATCATCCCATAATCATTTCCTAAACTCATACACATATCCCCCCCAAAACCGAAATCAATTCTAAGCCCAAACACATCTCTTTTCTTCTCTTTTCACCTCTAATCTTTGATACAACTTAGTGGTTGTTAAAATGAGTGGTGGTGAAGATCCAAATCAGTTTAGAAGGGGCATGCCATTGAATGAAGCAAGGTTAGTTGGCCTTGAGAATCAAATGGCTACAATTAGTGAGCAAATGGCAAATCTCATGGAAGCTTTTCGAAGTTCTAGTGTTGGAGTTCGAAGAGAAGTTCATGAAAGGAGGCACTTTGAAGATGAGAATGAGGTCATTTATGACTCTAGTGAAGAAGTACAATCACAAACTTCTAATCAAAGAAGGAGGCCACGAAAACAAGATGATTTTCGAGACATCAAGTTAGATGTTCCAGAATTTGATGGAAACCTTAATCCGGATGCTTATTTGGAATGGGTTTCGAGATGTAATAGGATTTTCGAGCTAAAGGAGTATGATGATTCGAAATCTTTCAAGTTGGCTATCACTAAGCTAAAGGGTTATGCATCCCTTTGGTGGGAAAACGTTGCTCTTGCTAGAGAAAGGAAGCATAAGCCGAAAATCAAGAGTTGGAAGAAACTGAAAAAGAAGATGGAAGCTAAGTTTCTCCCCTCCACTTACACTCTTGATTTATATAACCAACTTTCTGATTTGTTCCAAGGTACCAAGAATGTCGAGACATACATCCATGAATATGAAAAGTTGATGATGAAATTGGATGTTCAAGAAAGGGAAGAGCAGACCATGGCTCGTTTTGTGAAGGGCCTAGATCGTGACATCCAAAAGAAGCTTGAGCTTCAATCTTATTCTACTTTAGATGACCTTTTCAGGTTGGCTCTTAAGGTGGAAAAGCATCAAAAGGACAAGAAGAAGAAGGTATTTAGCAAAGGAACTTCTTATGCTAAAGGAGGTTCTAGTTCCTATGTAAAGCCTACTTCGACATCTCCATTTACACCTAAAAATGAAGCTGGTTCGAAATTTCTTGATAAAGGGAAGAAAGTTGCTGAAAGTTCTTCCAAGAAGGATGATATTAAATGTTTTAAGTGTCATGGTTATGGTCATTATCAAGCACAATGCCCAAACAGAAGGGTAATGACCTTATTAGACATTAAAAACATAGAAGATGCCCTTAAAGATCAAGAGGAGCACGAAAAAGAATCTGAAAAGGAGGATGAATGCAATGAAGATGTTCTTGTTGATGAAGTGGAAGGAGATGATCATCTTAGCTTGGTTCTAAGGAGGGTCCTTCACTCCAAAGAAGCCGAAGCTATACCATCTCAACGAGACCAGATTTTTCAGACAAAATGCTTAATCAAGGGCAAGATTTGTTCCATGATTATTGATGGTGGGAGTTGCACTAATGTAGCTTCGAGTTCTATGGTGGAAAAGCTCAATCATCCTACTTTCAGTCATCCTAAACCATATAAGCTTCATTGGCTTAATGATGGTAACTGTGTGGAGGTAACAAAACAAGCTTTAATTAGCTTCTCTTTTGGTGATTCGTATAATGATAAGGTTTTATGTGATGTAGTGCCTATGAATGCATGTCATATTCTCTTAGGGAGGCCGTGGCAATCTGATAAGGAAACCTTACATAATGGTAGGACTAATACATACACTTTCATGCATGAAAACAAGAAAATTATACTTAGTCCTAGCAAAAAGGGTCCGAATTTGCCTAAGAAAGAAACCTCCAATTCGAAAGCTAAAAATCAGAAATCCTTAATTCTCCAAAAACACCAAGTTGATAAGGCCATTGAAAAGGGGAAGGAAATGTACTTGTTGTTGTTATTTGCTGCAAATGATGAAAATACTCGTGAATTACATGATTGGGTTAAACCATTAGTGAACGATTTTAGTGATATTTTTCCCGAGGATCTTCCCTATGGTTTACCACCTAGTAGGGGTATTGAGCATCAAATTGACTTAGTTCCTGGAGCACCATTACCTAACAAGGCAGCTTATAGATGTAATCCTGAAGAAGCTAAAGAGTTGCAAAAACAGATTACTGAATTGTTAGCTAAGGGGTTTGTACAAGAAAGTCTTAGTCCATGTGCTGTTCCTGTTATTTTGGTTCCAAAGAAGGATGGAACTATGCGTATGTGTGTAGATTGCAGGGCTATAAACAACATTACCATCAAGTATAGGTATCCTATTCCTAGGCTTGATGATTTGCTCGATGAATTACATGGTGCTACTATATTCTCCAAGATAGATTTGCGTAGTGGTTATCATCAGATTCGAATCAAGGAAGGGGATGAATGGAAAACAGCCTTTAAGACTAAGAGTGGGTTATATGAGTGGCGTGTTATGCCATTTGGTTTAACTAATGCTCCTAGTACTTTCATGAGGCTCATGCATGAGGTACTTCGTCCTTTCATTGGTTCGTTTGTTGTGGTTTATTTTGATGATATTCTTGTGTATAGCAACAGTGAACAGGATCATCTTATTCATCTGAAGAAGGTTTTCCTTAAGCTAAGGGAAAAGAAGCTATATGCAAAGATGGAGAAGTGTGAATTCTTCACTTCTAGTGTGTCTTTTCTTGGTTTCATTATTTCATCTCAGGGTATTTCTATGGATGAATCCAAGGTGGAGGCTATCAAATCATGGCCAATTCCAAAGTCCATCACAGAAGTTCGAAGTTTTCATGGATTGGCATCTTTTTATAGGAGATTCATCAGAGGTTTTAGTACTATTTTGGCTCCACTGACCGAATGTATCAAAGGGGGTTCTTTCACTTGGACTCCAGCAGCTCAGGAAGCATTTGATCAGTTGAAAAGCAAGCTTTGTGAGGCGCCTGTTCTAGCCTTACCAGATTTCAAGAAAGTGTTTGAAGTGGAATGTGATGCAAGTGGCGTAGGGATTGGAGCTGTTTTACAACAAGGAGGGCGTCCCATAGCCTATTTCAGTGAGAAGCTCAATCATGCCAAGCTCAACTACAGCACCTATGATAAAGAGTTCTATGCTATTATTCGTGCTTTGACTTATTGGACTCATTATCTTAGGCCAGCTCAGTTTGTGTTGCATTCAGATCATCAAGCTTTGAAGTACATTAATGGGCAACATAAGCTCAGTTCACGACATGCTAAATGGGTGGAGTTCCTTCAATCTTTTGATTTTGTTTTAAAATACAAAACTGGAGTTTCTAATGTGGTTGCAGATGCATTATCTAGGAGGCATTCTATGCTTTCTCTAATGGAGGCTCGAGTTCTTGGCTTCACTCATATTAAAGAGCTTTATTATGATGATCCAGATTTTTCACCATTGATAGAAGCGTGCAAGGATGGTTCTCATGGAGCTTATTCGGTTCTAGATGGTTTTCTCTTCCGAAATAATAAGCTTTGTATCCCTAAGTGCTCACTAAGGGATTTGCTCATCAAGGAAGTTCATGGAGGAGGCCTAGCAGGGCATTTTGGTATTAACAAAACTGTGGATGTTTTGCAGGAACACTTTTATTGGCCAAAACTGGCAGGTGATGTTCACTCAGTTCTAGCTCGATGTTCTACATGTCAAAAGGCCAAGAGTTCTTTTCATCAAGGGCTCTATACTCCACTTCCAGTTCCTAATCAGCCATGGGAAGATATTAGTATGGATTTCATTGTGGCTTTGCCTAGGACTCAAAGGCAAAGAGATGCTATTATGGTGGTGGTGGATCGATTCTCAAAGATGGCTCATTTTATTGCTTGCAACAAGACGGATGACGCAATTCATGTAGCTGATTTGTACTTCAAGGAGATCATTAGATTACATGGTGTACCGAAGACTATTGTTTCTGATAAGGATGTTAAGTTCCTTAGTTTCTTTTGGAAGACTTTATGGAAGCTCCTAGGTACTAAGCTCCTCTTTAGTACCACGGCGCATCCGCAAACTGATGGTCAAACGGAGGTTACAAACAGGACACTTACTACTCTCCTCAGGACTCTAGTTAACAAGTCACAGAAAGATTGGGATCTAAAGCTAGCACATGCAGAATTTGCTTATAATAGATCACCTACATATGCCACGAAGTGCTCTCCATTCGAAGTGAACTATGGGGTTAATCCTTTAAGCCCCATTGATTTACTACCTATTCCAGTTGAAGTGAGACAAAGCAAAGATGCAGAGGAGAAGGCAAAGGAGATGAAACAGCTTCACCAACAGATTAGAGCACGCATTGAGAAGGTTAATGAAGCTTACAAGGTCCGAGCTAACAAGCATCGAAAGGAGGTCATTTACAAGCCCGGGGACTTGGTATGGTTGCACCTAAGGAAGGAACGATTTCCATCAAGAAGGAAGAACAAGCTGATGCCAAGGAGTGATGGTCCATTTAGGGTGCTTGAAAAGATCAATAACAATGCATACAAGATAGAACTACCAAGTGAGATGGGCAACATTTCGGCCACCTTCAATGTGGGTGATTTAGCTCCATATTTAGAAGAAGATTTTGAGTTACAAGAAGACTTCTCCAAACCAGGGGAGAATGATGCAGGAGCATCCATGATCAATCCAAGTCTCCTAACAAAGAGTCATCAAGAAGAGATTAAGGTGAAGGAGATTCAGTTCATTAGCTTACTTAATCCAATTTCGAACAAACAAGTACTTCGAATTGTTAATTAAGCTTAACACCTTCTTAATCTTTTTTAAGCCTTGTTGATTAATGCTTATGATCATCTTAACATCATTAAGTATTAGTAATAAAGCTTGAATTATGATTAAATAGCTTAATTAGTTAGTTCTAAGTCATTAAAGTAAGCTTAGTGAAACTGTTTTGGAAGAACAGAATTTATACGGTTTGTTTAGGGCACGTTTTGGCTACGTTTTTGAGCTTTATTCTTGGCTAAGGCAACCATACATGACTCACCTGTGTGCTTACATACATCACCAACAAGCATGTGAAGAGTTGGAGGCAAGAATCAATAGGAAATGAGAGCTTCATGGAGAAGTATCCAAAACCGCAGCTGGGAGGCGTCATTCTGGGCCCCTCTTCATCAGTTCTGGGCAGCCGTCTTTTTAGCTTTTGGAGCTGATTTTTTGAGGATATTTTCCTTAGAATGTCTATTTTAATACCTTAGCTTCCTTTTTGCAGTAGGACATTTTCGTTTCTCAGAATCCCTCAATCATTGCACCTAGGTACTGTAAACTGGCCAGATTTTTGTAATAGTTTAAGATGGCTTTTGTTACCTAAGAAAAACATCACCAAATGACGTGAATTTTTGGTATGTTACTGCTTTATATGTTAGGTTTGTAAGGCAAGAAGTTTCATGAGAGTTTGTTGAATGAATTAAGAGTTATACTCATTTCTTTGAGCTGTGCGCTTAGAGCAAAACTGGACAGTTTGTCCTAATTAAAGTCTTTGAGTTAATTAGCTAACTAACGTAGATTAGTTACTAATTTAACAAAGCAAGGTTGCACCAAGAGTTCTTCTTTGACATTGGTGGCCTAGTTTGGTGGTTCTAAGGCTAGTGAAAGTGGTGGTTGTTGGTACGGTTCCAACAAGGCTTGAAGCAAAACTGATTCTTCGGTTCTTAACCAACGAATGCTCTTGCTTATGAAATGCTTTATGCATCAACAAGTGCCAGAGTTATTAATCAGTCTAAATCCAAGTATGGGTTCGAAACATTTACATGGTCCTTGTTTGAGCCTAAACAAGACGGTTTTACATAACGAAGGTTCGGTTGCTTTTCGGAATGATTTGGGTTGATTAGCCAAACTTAAAGGAGGATTAAGTGGGCTTAAGAAAGCAACCAAATAGCCTAATTAGTACTATTAGTGATTATTTAGCATTAACCTTGTTTAAGATGCTAAACTAATCCTAATAGAGTAAAAAATCTGATTTCAGCATTTTTCCTACATGTTTTCAGCTTTTCTCTTAGTTTTGATGATGTAATACATGATGAAAGGGAGTAATTAATGTAGTACAGCATCCTAGTCATGTGTATATGTGTTATTGAAGCTTAGGGTCCAAGTGGAAGCCTTTAGATTAAGCAAAGAACAAGTTTTAGCCAAGTTATCAATGCTGCCCAGCTGAAAAACGTGAATGATGTCTGATTGTAATTGGTTCTGGGCAACAGCATTTTTAGCTCCAAATCCAGAAAATCTTACATGGTTGGAAGCCCTTACATGTGTAGGGATGGAATTCATCCTTTTGGAGCTTATTTTGGATAGCCAAGTGGATTAAAATTGGCCCTAAAGCTGTCAAGGTCCAAACAGTTTTTGCTGATTTGTTCTTCTTGATTTTCTTTTTGTTTTTTCTTGTTTCCTTGTAATTTTGGAAGCTTCCAAGGCTGTATCTTTGTTGTTTAGGATGTTATTAAGTCTATATAAGAAATAGGAATCTATGGGAGCATGTATGTACTTGACTTTTGATGAAATAAAAACCGTGTGTTTTTCCTAAGCTTAAAAACCGAGTGTTTCTTAGCTTAAATTGAACGAGTTACTTGGGAGAGTATTCGACAAGTGCTCAAAAACGTTTTAGTGAGTTTAAGAGCTAATCTTTTACTTATTAAAACACCCTTAGTATTTAGGTTTGTGAGCTAATCCTTCCTAAACACTAAGACAACCGAATTTAAGTAACTAAGAGCAAATCTTTCTTACTTATTTTCACATCAATTGGTATCCGAGCTAAGTTCAACAATGGGGGACAATGATGCTAATGAAAGAAGGGATCGAATGATCGATGCATTGGTAGAACAAACAACTGCTATTCAAGCCATGATGAATCAACTCACTCTCGAAGTAATTCGAAAGAAAAATACAGATGAAGGAGAACGAAGTGTTAAGAGTAATGATCATGGAATGAAGATAGAAGTTCCAGAATTCAATGGTACTTTGGATCCTGAAGCCTACTTAGAATGGGAACGTTCTTTAGAGAAGTTCTTTGAGTATAAGGAGACTCCAGATGATAAAAAGTACAAGATTGCAGTTCTTAAACTAACCAAGTATGCATCTATTTGGTTAGAAGGAGTTAAGAGGCAAAGAGCTCGTGCTGAAAAGTCCAAAATTTCAACTTGGCCGAAATTAAAGAAGCTCTTAAGAAAGAGATTTGTTCCAGCAAACTATAAACAAAATCAGTATGTTAAATGGTCTACTTTGAAGCAAGGAAATCTTTCCGTGGAAGAGTATATCATGGAATTTGAAAAATTATCAATTGTTTGCGAAATTGATGAACTAGAGGAGCATAAATTGGGGCGTTTTCTTGGAGGCCTTAATGAAGACATCACAGAAAAGCTAGAAGTGTATCCATACCTCACTTATGATGAAGCTTGCAAAGTGGCTATGAAGATTGATAAGCATAAAAAGAAGCCTAGTTCTAGTAAGCCATTTTCGAAGCCTTTTAGTACTTTTAAAACTAATCAAAGTACTAGTTCTTTTGATAGCGCAAAGAGGTCCGAAAATTTTAAAAAGAACAAGGATAAAGGCAAGGAGAATGTTGATGATAAACTCCTAAAGGTGCGTTGCTACAAGTGCCATGGTTATGGACACTACAAGTCTAATTGTCCTACAAGTAGAGTCCTTACAATTCGTGACATGGAGGAGATAGATGAACTTGAAAAATCACGCCATGTAGAAGAGGATTCAGCTAAAGAAGGAGAGACTGAAGATGAAGAGGCTTGTGCACCAGAAATGGAGGGCGAAACACTTGTTCTTAGGAGAGCTCTTTACACCAAAAATGTGAGCACCGAAGAAGAGCAAAGGGAGACAAATTTTTCACTCCAAATGCTTAGTGAAAGGCAAGCTATGCACGTTGATTGTTGATGGAGGCAGCTGTACTAATGTAGCATCAACTGAGCTTGTGGAGAAACTAGCTCTACCTACTACAAAGCACCCTAAGCCATATAGACTTAAATGGCTTGATGAAGACAACGAGGTGAAGGTACGAAAAAGAGTACTACTTTCTTTTTCGATTGGAAATTATTCTGATGAAATTGTATGTGATGTGATTCCTATGACTGCATGCCATATTTTACTTGGTCGTCCATGGCAATTTGATAGAAAAGTGAAGCATGATGGTGTTACTAATGTGTATAAGGTGAATATGAATGGAAAAATCAAGACATTGTTGCCATTACCACCTTCTAAAATTTCAAACCATAAACCTAAACCGGAAGAAAATCTTCTTTGTGAGGGGATGTTCTTAGGGAGAAAAAATTCGAAAAGGAGGTAAAAGAAGAAAAATTTGTGTATGTCTTGATTAGTAAAGAAAAAAATGAGGGGGTTAGTGTGGAAGATGGCGAATTGAGAAAGTTGTTAAATGAATTTAATGATGTTTTTCCTGATGAATTACCACCTGGCCTTCCACCTAAAAGGGGGGTAGAACATCAAATTGACCTTATTCCTGGAGCACCAATTCCAAATAAACCAGCCTATAGATGTAACCCCAAGGAGAGTGAAGAGTTGCAGAGACAGATTAAGGAGCTGATGGAGAAAGGGTATGTACGGGAAAGTATGAGTCCATGTGCTGTACCTGCTCTACTAGTCCCGAAGAAATATGGTTCATGGAGAATGTGTATTGATAGTCGTGCTGTTAATAATATTACTATCAAATACAGATTTCCTATTCCTAGATTGGATGATATGCTTGATGAACTTGGTGGTTCCAAATTGTTTTCTAAAATTGATCTTAGAAGTGGCTATCATCAAATATGCATGCGTGAAGGTGATGAATGGAAGACCGCATTTAAAACAAAATATGGCTTATATGAGTGGCTTGTTATGCCATTTGGTCTTACTAATGCACCTAGCACTTTTATGAGATTGATGAATGAAGTTTTGAGGCCATTTTTGGGCAAGTTCATTGTTGTCTATTTAGATGACATTCTAGTGTACTCCACCAGCAAAGAAGAGCATTTATTTCATCTGCAGCAGTTATTTGAAGTTCTTAGAAAACAGAAACTCTATGGCAAGCTTGAGAAGTGTTCTTTCATGCAAAGGGAGATTGGTTTTCTTGGCTTTATTATTTCAGATGAAGGTGTCAAAGTGGATCCATCTAAAGTGGAATCTATTTCCTCTTGGCCGGTTCCTAAAACTGTTACCGAGGTGAGATCTTTTCATGGTCTGGCTTCATTTTATAGAAGATTCATCAGCAATTTCAGTACTTTAATGAGTCCTATAACTGAATGCACAAAGCAAGGAAGATTTGAGTGGACTGAAGCTGCTCAAAAGGCTTTTGAGACCGTGAAAGAAAGAATGTGTCATGCACCCATTTTGACCTTACCTGATTTTACCAAACCTTTTGAAGTAGAATGTGATGCTAGTGATGCATAAAGCATTTCATAAGCAAGAGCATTCGTTGGTTAAGAACCGAAGAATCAGTTTTGCTTCAAGCCTTGTTGGAACCGTACCAACAACCACCACTTTCACTAGCCTTAGAACCACCAAACTAGGCCACCAATGTCAAAGAAGAACTCTTGGTGCAACCTTGCTTTGTTAAATTAGTAACTAATCTACGTTAGTTAGCTAATTAACTCAAAGACTTGGATTAGGACAAACTGTCCAGTTTTACTCTAAGCGCACAGCTCAAAGAAATGAGTATAACTCTCAATTCATTCAACAAAGTCTAATGAAACTTCTTGCCTTACAAACCTAACATATAAAGCAGTAACATACCAAAAATTCACGTCATTTGGTGATGTTTTGCTTAGGTAACAAAAGCCATCTTAAACTATTACAAAAATCTGGCCAGTTTACAGTACCTAGGTGCAATGATTGAGGGATTCTGAGAAACGAAAATGTCCTACTGCAAAAAGGAAGCTAAGGTATTAAAATAGACATTCTAAGGAAAATATCCTCAAAAAATCAGCTCCAAAAGCTAAAAAAGACGGCTGCCCAGAACTGATGAAGAGGGGCCCAGAATGACGCCTCCCAGCTGCGGTTTTGGATACTTCTCCATGAAGCTCTCATTTCCTATTGATTCTTGAGCTGCTACTCTTCACATGCTTGTTGGTGATGTATGTAAGCACACAGGTGAGTCATGTATGGTTGCCTTAGCCAAGAATAAAGCTCAAAAACGTAGCCAAAACGTGCCCTAAACAAACCGTATAAATTCTGTTCTAATAAGGCAGCTTATAGATGTAATAAATTCTGTTCTAATAAATTCTGTTCTAATAAATTCTGTTCTAATAAGGCAGCTTATAGATGCATAAAGCATTTCATAAGCAAGAGCATTCGTTGGTTAAGAACCGAAGAATCAGTTTTGCTTCAAGCCTTGTTGGAACCGTACCAACAACCACCACTTTCACTAGCCTTAGAACCACCAAACTAGGCCACCAATGTCAAAGAAGAACTCTTGGTGCAACCTTGCTTTGTTAAATTAGTAACTAATCTACGTTAGTTAGCTAATTAACTCAAAGACTTGGATTAGGACAAACTGTCCAGTTTTACTCTAAGCGCACAGCTCAAAGAAATGAGTATAACTCTTAATTCATTCAACAAAGTCTAATGAAACTTCTTGCCTTACAAACCTAACATATAAAGCAGTAACATACCAAAAATTCACGTCATTTGGTGATGTTTTGCTTAGGTAACAAAAGCCATCTTAAACTATTACAAAAATCTGGCCAGTTTACAGTACCTAGGTGCAATGATTGAGGGATTCTGAGAAACGAAAATGTCCTACTGAAAAAAGGAAGCTAAGGTATTAAAATAGACATTCTAAGGAAAATATCCTCAAAAAATCAGCTCCAAAAGCTAAAAAAAGACGGCTGCCCAGAACTGATGAAGAGGGGCCCAGAATGACGCCTCCCAGCTGCGGTTTTGGATACTTCTCCATGAAGCTCTCATTTCCTATTGATTCTTGCCTCCAACTCTTCACATGCTTGTTGGTGATGTATGTAAGCACACAGGTGAGTCATGTATGGTTGCCTTAGCCAAGAATAAAGCTCAAAAACGTAGCCAAAACGTGCCCTAAACAAACCGTATAAATTCTGTTCTTCCAAAACAGTTTCACTAAGCTTACTTTAATGACTTAGAACTAACTAATTAAGCTATTTAATCATAATTCAAGCTTTATTACTAATACTTAATGATGTTAAGATGATCATAAGCATTAATCAACAAGGCTTAAAAAAGATTAAGAAGGTGTTAAGCTTAATTAACAATTCGAAGTACTTGTTTGTTCGAAATTGGATTAAGTAAGCTAATGAACTGAATCTCCTTCACCTTAATCTCTTCTTGATGACTCTTTGTTAGGAGACTTGGATTGATCATGGATGCTCCTGCATCATTCTCCCCTGGTTTGGAGAAGTCTTCTTGTAACTCAAAATCTTCTTCTAAATATGGAGCTAAATCACCCACATTGAAGGTGGCCGAAATGTTGCCCATCTCACTTGGTAGTTCTATCTTGTATGCATTGTTATTGATCTTTTCAAGCACCCTAAATGGACCATCACTCCTTGGCATCAGTTTGTTCTTCCTTCTTGATGGAAATCGTTCCTTCCTTAGGTGCAACCATACCAAGTCCCCGGGCTTGTAAATGACCTCCTTTCGATGCTTGTTAGCTCGGACCTTGTAAGCTTCATTAACCTTCTCAATGCGTGCTCTAATCTGTTGGTGAAGCTTTTTCATCTCCTTTGCCTTCTCCTCTGCATCTTTGCTTTGCCTCACTTCAACTGGAATAGGTAGTAAATCAATGGGGCTTAAAGGATTAACCCCATAGTTCACTTCGAATGGAGAGCACTTCGTGGCATATGTAGGTGATCTATTATAAGCAAATTCTGCATGTGCTAGCTTTAGATCCCAATCTTTCTGTGACTTGTTAACTAGAGTCCTGAGGAGAGTAGTAAGTGTCCTGTTTGTCACCTCCGTTTGACCATCAGTTTGTGGATGCGCCGTGGTACTAAAGAGGAGCTTAGTACCTAGGAGCTTCCATAAAGTCTTCCAAAAGAAACTGAGGAACTTAACATCCTTATCAGAAACAATAGTCTTCGGTACACCATGTAATCTAATGATCTCCTTGAAGTACAAATCAGCTACATGAATTGCATCATCCGTCTTGTTGCAAGCAATGAAATGAGCCATCTTTGAGAATCGATCCACCACCACCATAATAGCATCTCTTTGCCTTTGAGTCCTAGGCAAAGCCACAATGAAATCCATACTAACATCTTCCCATGGCTGATTAGGAACTGGAAGTGGAGTATAGAGCCCTTGATGAAAAGAACTCTTGGCCTTTTGACATGTAGAACATCGAGCTAGAACTGAGTGAACATCACCTGCCAGTTTTGGCCAATAAAAGTGTTCCTGCAAAACATCCACAGTTTTGTTAATACCAAAATGCCCTGCTAGGCCTCCTCCATGAACTTCCTTGATGAGCAAATCCCTTAGTGAGCACTTAGGGATACAAAGCTTATTATTTCGGAAGAGAAAACCATCTAGAACCGAATAAGCTCCATGAGAACCATCCTTGCACGCTTCTATCAATGGTGAAAAATCTGGATCATCATAATAAAGCTCTTTAATATGAGTGAAGCCAAGAACTCGAGCCTCCATTAGAGAAAGCATAGAATGCCTCCTAGATAATGCATCTGCAACCACATTAGAAACTCCAGTTTTGTATTTTAAAACAAAATCAAAAGATTGAAGGAACTCCACCCATTTAGCATGTCGTGAACTGAGCTTATGTTGCCCATTAATGTACTTCAAAGCTTGATGATCTGAATGCAACACAAACTGAGCTGGCCTAAGATAATGAGTCCAATAAGTCAAAGCACGAATAATAGCATAGAACTCTTTATCATAGGTGCTGTAGTTGAGCTTGGCATGATTGAGCTTCTCACTGAAATAGGCTATGGGACGCCCTCCTTGTTGTAAAACAGCTCCAATCCCTACGCCACTTGCATCACATTCCACTTCAAACACTTTCTTGAAATCTGGTAAGGCTAGAACAGGCGCCTCACAAAGCTTGCTTTTCAACTGATCAAATGCTTCCTGAGCTGCTGGAGTCCAAGTGAAAGAACCCCCTTTGATACATTCGGTCAGTGGAGCCAAAATAGTACTAAAACCTCTGATGAATCTCCTGTAAAAAGATGCCAATCCATGAAAACTTCGAACTTCTGTGATGGACTTTGGAATTGGCCATGATTTGATTGCCTCCACCTTGGATTTATCCATAGAAATACCCTGAGATGAAATAATGAAACCAAGAAAAGACACACTAGAAGTGAAGAATTCACACTTCTCCATCTTTGCATATAGCTTCTTTTCCCTTAACTTAAGGAAAACCTTCTTCAGATGAATAAGATGATCCTGTTCACTGTTGCTATATACAAGAATATCATCAA